>PVJC01007706.1:0-50586 GCA_004026665.1 Murina feae | reverse complement strand
CCCCCCCCCGCCCCGCTTCCCACAGCTGTGTTCCCAGTCAACAGCTGGGCTCAGCTGCAGGCAGCAGGCTTAACTGTGGCTTTGTCCACAGTAGCTTATTCCCTTCGTCTGCTTTTTAAAAGATCACCACATTCCAGCTCATTAGTTCGCTTTATTAAAAACAAAACAAAACAAACAAACACCAGCAAAGCAAAACAGTTGCAAAGGAACAATTTAAGATAACCTTTCCTCCCTGTGATGTTATAAGTCCTGCTGAGTTGCCAGGGAGTTTTTCTGTCTTCCTGGGTTTTTCAATTTGTTTTTTGTTTTCGTTTTTCCAAATTCATTAAAACAAGCTTGTTCCTTGACCCTAAGGTGCGCCCTGTCAGACGCCACTTGTTTTATGCTCTTCATGCTGCATGGACTTGGGACTTCTGCCTTTCCATACTTCCAGGAGTGGTTGTGGGTCTGCATCCTGTGACACAGCCGTTCTCCCATTCCCCCTCCCCTCAACTTGCTCTTGTCAGCTGAAGACAGACGGGCTGCTGTCTCTAAAGCAGGCGCTGCCTCCATCACTCAGGTCAATCAGATGTTTCTGCCCAGGCCTAGCCTTCATGAGCAAGAGCTTGCCCCTCCGCCCTTCCACACCCATCCAGCCTCCAGCACCTGGAAACCACCGGCTTCTGTGGAAGTTAGTGTTTGGAGAAAATGTCACATACTCAAGCTCCCCTTGGATTAAAAAAAACACACAAAAGATAAATTACAGAGCCTGACTGGATCCTCTGCTAAAATGACAATAATAGCATTCTGAATGTTTCTGTGTGTATGTGTAGCTTTTTATTTGTGAGAATCTCAAATTATAGCGTTCACGTGTAGACTCCCATTTATTTTCTTCCTGCCACTGCTAAGAAACAAGCAGGAGTTATTTTTCTCATTTTGTGGATGGGCACATTGAAGCGAGGCTAAGTGAGCAGAAATATAGTGACAGATGAGGGAATCAGTGCCTCCCGATGCCAAGCCTGCTGCCTCCAGGACTCGGAAGCTGCTGGCTTCTGTGAAAGTTGGTGATTTTGGAGAAAAATGTCACCATTAAAGGGTAAGGTGGCTTCCACTGCACCAGAGGGATTGGGCGCCCACTGTCGGGATGCAATGCAGTGATGTGTTTTTGAAAACTCATGTGGCTCTATGCTAAAAGGAAAAAGAGAGAGAGAGGGAGGCAATTTCCTTTGATAACCCTACGAGTTGTTCACTGATTAGAAAGCGTTCTTAATAATAGGGAGGCTTGAGACGTCCTGTGGATTTCTCCTCACTGGGCAATCCATTTTGGGGCTCATTATTGAAATACTGGTAAATGCCTAAAATAAGAATATTAAGCATTTTCAGACAACACCTATTGTAAGGAATATAGATATCCAATCTTTGTCTTTCCGAGGAGGTCAGCATTACAGTTAGAAACATATCTGTTTAATCTTTTTTCTGAGTACAATAAGTAAAAGTTTAGGACATGCAAAAGTGCAAAGCCAATTTGTCTGTAACTCTATCACTTTGGTTTAATTATTTCAGATTTTTAAGTAACCAGACATAGAGAATATTCCAACATTGGTTTGTGGGTCTCTCAAGGGAAGCCAGTAAATAGCCCCCCTTTTTCACATCTGAAAAGTTAGAGAAAAAACACAAAGAAATATAGAGATAAAAATAGTGTTTATTACGAACAGGGGTTAGGCAGAGCAAGTGGCTTTCTGTTAATAGCCAAGTAGGCTGATAGTAGAAAACTCCGGGGCATGCAGATATCCTTATCCAGTCTCAGGTAGCTGGAAACTGAAGCTTGCCCAGGCAAGAAGCCTGCCCAGGCCTACCTTATAGCATGGAAGAGAGAATTGTGTCCTCGTAAGGGAAGGTGAGTGGGGCTAACAGAGAATGCCCAGTCATTTTTCCCTGCATTTACCACCTCACAGAACCAAGAGGAACCTGCATTTCCAATCAGTGTGCCTTCACTGGAAGGACATACCAAGTGTGGAGAAGTATTCCTCATCGACAGGGTCACACAACGCCTGTTGACTTATATTCTGCATCCTCCCCTCCATTTAACCAGGTTCTACATTCACTCACTGGACTTGCATTTAAATGAAAGGGCTTGGGAAAAGGATCCAAGCAGTGTATAACCTCTAGGGAACCATGGATGAACTCTTGCATACATCTAAAATGTTAGAAGAAAAAACCCCAAGGAAATATGGAAGCATAATCTGATTATTACTAATAGGGTTTAGTAATAAATTATTAACATTAAGTTCAGAAATAGATCACTAATGCCCAATCAACTGATCGTTGACAAAGGAACAAAGACACTACAATGGAAAAAAAGTAGTATTTTCAACAAATGGTGCTGGAGCAACTGGACATCCAGAAGCAAAAAAATGAATAGAGACACAGACCTTTTCACGTCACAAAAATTAACTCAAAATGGGTCACAAACCTACACGTAAAATGTAAAAACTTATAGAGAATAACCTAGGAGAAAAATTTAATTGACCTTGGGTTTGGCAATGACTTTTCAGGTATAGCATCAAGGGCCAGATCCATGAAAGAAAAAATTGGTAAGTTGACATTAAAATTAAAACTGTCTGCTTTTCAAAAACATTGTCAAGAGAATGAAAATACAGGTCACAGACTGGGAAAACAATTTGCAGAATATACAGCTGATAAAGAACTGTTATCCAAAGAACACTTAACTCAATAAGAAAACAAGCAGCTCGATTAAAAAATAGGCCACAGACCCTAACAGAACTCTCACCAATGAAGATATATAGACAGCAAAGAAGCATATGAAAAGATGTTCCACATCACATGCAATCAGGGAGATGAAAATTAAAACAAGATACCAATCACTTCATCCCTATTAAAATGACCAAAATCCAGAAAACCGCCAACAACAAACATTGGTGAGGGTGTGGAGTAGCAGGAACTCTCATTCAGTGCTGGTAGGAATGCAAAATGGAGTGGCCACTGTGGAAGTCCATTGGGTGGTTTCTTACAATTCTAAGTATATGTTTACCATATGATCCATAACTTAAATTAATAACATTGCTTGGTATTTACCCAAAGGAGTTGAAAACTTATATCTACTTAAAAATTGCACATACCTACACTAATAAAAGGGTAATATGCAAATTGGTCATGATGCCCTCACAGTCACCACCAGATATGCTAATTAGTCACTATTGGATATGGTAATTAGTCATGACCAGTCAAATTGACCATCACTCCAACACACAAGACGGCCGCCCCCATGTGGTCAAAGATGGCCACACCCATGTGGCCACAAGATGGCCACCACAAGATGGCCTGCAGGGGAGGGCAGTTGTGGGCAATCAGCCAGGAGGGGAGGGCCATTGGGGGTAACCAGGCCAGCAGGGGAGGGCAGTTGTGGGCAATCAGGCCAACAGGGGAGGGAAGTTGGGGGCAATTAGGCAGGCAGGCAGGTGAGCGGTTGGGAGCCAGCAGTCCTGAATTGTGAGAGGGATGTCCAACTGCCCTGAGGGATCGGGCCTAAAAAGGCAGTTGGACATCCATCAAGGGGTCCTAGATTGGAGAGGGTGCAGGTTGGGCTGAGGGACACCCACCCCTAGTGCACGAATTTCAGGCCTCTAGTATGTTAATAGCAGGTAGCGTGTGGGGAAGTTACGCCGCTTGCGTCTACAGACGCTTATGGCAGCTAATGGGTTAAAATGTTGCTCGCTGAGAGCTATAAAAAGTCTGTGGTACACAAAGCGGGCCACTGCACTTGCACATTTATAACAATTGGTCTTATAAAATGTCGAATCTATCATCATCACCGATAGTGATGAACTGGGATTTTTTGGTACTTTTATCACCATATGTACCACTGTGGGATTCTTTACCATTTGATACCGGCTGTGCTATGAGTAATGAAAAGCTGTCGTAGTAAATAGTCCTTGGCCCAGGGAAGCATTTTCTACTGCAGCAGAGAGAGGTGAAAGATTCAGTAGGGATTAGGGTTTTGAATTTTGTTCCTTCTTGGGAACATTTAAAACCCAAGACAAAGCTAGAATTTAACAACTTTCTCACATAACCAGGACATTTGCTTTTACGTAATAGCTAATCCAACCCATCAGGGTGTAGATTATGCTTTTTTTTTTTACTTTTAAGTCACTATTATTTAACTTAAAAAATGCAGCTATTTTTTGCCTACAAAACCAACAATTTATAAGACCTCTTAAAACAATTTCATCATTTCTGCCTGGCTTATTATTGAACAGTGTCTTATTTGTATATAAAAAGTGTTTCCTTTGCCTTGTAATGTACTTTGGGCCTAATTGTGATTTTAAAATTAAACACACATTTACCCTTAGTCTTTTGCACCCCATATGTTTGGTTATTGTTTGTTGCTAATGTGACTTTTCCTGTCTGCATCACTGCACGGCCCCTTATGAAAAACTTGAACTCAATCTCATTGGATTTTTAAAATTTTGCACTTTTGTTGACTAATTTTCTTTAGATAATAAAGACATCTATTTAAAGTTTTATGTTATGAGAGTATGACATGTTATAATCTTACTAATTTCTTAATAAGCACTTTGGCATTGAACAGCCAACTCCTATAGGAAGTATTATTTATGATTTTGTTATGGACATATATCATAATAGTGCATGACTTTACAAACATGTGTAAAGGTTTACACTTTCCCAAAAAGCCTTGTCATAAATTCTTTGGGGGCACTGTACAATTAACTAATGCTTATGATATTTCAGAGACAGTAACTTCCTGCTGGGAAAGTTAAAGAGCCAATTCCAGGAAAATCAGAGATTGTCCTACATGAGTTAGCCGGGTGCTGCTCCTGAAAGTGGCTGCTCTGTGTGCACAAGTGTGGTGGGGAAAGACAGCTGCATCTCTGGTTGAATGCGACATAGTGTTCTTGTGGAAATTGCCCTTTGCTTGATAATCATAGTGTTGTTTCTCTGTCTCTTGGATTCACTGTCTATATTACTGCTAAGAAAAAAAACCTCACAATGAAAACAAATTCCCAAATGACATAATAGTGTGTGATTGACAAGGGAGCCTGCCATTGTGCTTTATTAACATGTTATAACAATGCCATCACTTCCACTGTTGAGATTCAGTAAGTACCTGCTTATGGCTCTATCATTTCTTTCATAATATGTTAACTTTTGAGTGAATTTCTGTCACTCATTCTCCAGCCAAGACTAACCCAGGGAGGTTGTTTGGAACTAATTCAGAACTGATAGCTTGGCTTTGTTTTTGGATGTCAGTTGGTGACTCTTTGTTGTTGCAATAAATGCCTTATGACCCTTGGATGATTTGATGAAGTTTGCTTAGACATCAAAGACCATGTCAGATAAAGAGCTGTGGTGCTAACATGGAGTGTGTTGCCCAGGGAGCCTCAAGATAGAGCAGAGTTGACCACGAGTGAGTTAAAATCATGTGTGGCATCAAAGGTACAGGGAGGTAGGAGTGTCTGTTGCATCCAAATTTATGGGGACAGACAATCTAATGTATAGGTGTTTTACAAATTTATATTCATGTCAAATATAAGGGTTTAGAAACTTTACAACCATCCTCTACAGCACACACATCAGTAAAATGACTACCCATGAATAGAAGAGATTTCATTCAGTAGCTTTGCCTCAAGTCAGTCGCCTAGCTCACAGTTAGTGATTGAGAAGACACTTTTCCCTCTTACCCTTAGGAAGGATTTATGCTAATTTCATCCTTTGTACAGCATCACAGCATCTTTAAATGCTGTCCAAGATGCCAAGATGGATAGAAATTTAAGTACCGACAAAAGGTAAGAAACCCGATGTCAGAGGAGCTAGCAAGCTACACAGCTCAAGTCCAGCAAGGTGAAGCTGCCCTGTCTGGAAATGGAGAAAATGAAGATTTGCTAAAATGAAGGACTTACAAGAAGTTATAGAACTAACCAAAGACCTCTGTCAACTCAACTTTCAGAAACTCTTGCAAGTTCAGACTGTTTTGCTTCTGCTCAGCCCATTCATTCATGCAAAGTAGGGGGCAGGTGCATGGCACTCTGGAGTGAAGATGGACAGTGTTATGAAGTGGAGATTGAGGAGACAGACAAGGAAAACAATGCCGCTGCAATCACCTTTGCTGGCTATGGCAATGTAACGTGCTCCACTATTGAACCTCAAGTCCATAGATGAAGGAAGGAAGGCGAAGGGGGACAGTGGCAGCAAACCCATGTCCAACTAAAGAGGAGTGTTGTGCTTTTGCTTCACCGGAGAGTGTAACTGGCCAGGTTGGAGTAGGAACTGGTGGAATTGCTGATATAATGAAGCATCCATCTTATATAAAAACTGCTGTTTGAAATTTTAACCCAGCTGTTTTGGCTTCTGTAAATGCTTGCTGGCTTAAATAACAAGGAAAATAAGACGACTCCCATTTCAGAGAGGCCATTAAACCTTCCCCAGACGAAGTTATCAGTGCTGGCGCCAGGCCAAGCCTTTGGTTGAAATCTCAAAGCCCCAGCAAATAGGCCCTTTAAGAACTTACAAAAGGGATCAGAAAACCCCATATTTGAGAGACAAAGAAGGTAAAATAATATAAGTATGGGAAACTTCGTGTGTGATTTCACCCAGAATTTGAGAGATATTTTCCTCTGGGCCTGCGTGTAATAAATATAACTCCATCTCTCTAAGCATTGCTTGGTTCTTCTCCAGTTTTTCTATAACAATAACACAGCATCAAGAGGTCTCTAAACACAATGTCAGGCATTTGATGGCTCAATAATCAGGAAAACTGTTGGATTTTATCTCTGCAGGGCTTTACCTTTTTTATCCTTATATTTTTCTAAAGATAAATTGTTTGTTAAAAGAGTAAGGAAGAGCCCTAACCGGTTTGGCTCAGTGGATAGAGCGTCGGCCTGCGGACTCAAGGGTCCCAGGTTCGATTCCGGTCAAGGGCATGTACCTGGGTTGATGGCACATCCCCAATAGTGGATGTGCAGGAGGCAACTGATTGATTTTATAACTATCCCTCTCCCTTCCTCTCTGTAAAAAATCTATAAAATATATTAAAAAGAGTAAGGAAGATACCATTGACATCATTGTTTGACTTCAATAGAATGAAACTTGAAGAAATTGCATTTGATAACTGCTATTCACTTAACTTGTTTTCACTACTATTACCACAGTTTTCTCAAAGTTTGTTGGGTAACTCAACTTTTCTAGAAAGATGCTGCTTAATAAAGCACTTAGATGAACTCTTGATCATCCTGATATCAGGCCTCATACTTTCTGTAAAGTCCTAGCCTCGAACTTACAGAACATTAGAACTTGCCACAAATTCTTACAATTCACTGGAACATCAAGGAAAAACACCAAACTTATACAGAGATTTTTTAAAAATATATATTTTATTGATTTTTTACAGAGAGGAAGGGAGAGGGATAGAGCGTTAGAAACATCGATGAGAGAGAAACATCGATCAGTTGCCTTTCTGCACACCCCCTACTGGGGATGTGCCCGCAACCAGGGTACATGCCCTTGACCAGAATCAAACGAATCAAACCTGGGACTTTTCAGTCCGCAGCCCAACGCTCCATCCACTGAGCCAAATCGGTCAGGGCTACACAGAGATCTTTTAATTTCTTTTCTTGTTTACAACTTACACTTAGCTCTTGACCAATTAACTCTAAAAATAAAGTTAACTTGTAAAAGTCTATGTCGGTTTTGAGGCTTTTCCTTCAATGACTTGTTTTCTAATCCTTTTAGGTCATCTCTAAAATGTATCCAGCTCTTTTATTCTTTTTATTGAGTTTTAGTTTTATGTTAAAAAAACCCCATGTCTTAGGACCAGCTACCTTCTCTAATGTTTTTCACTTATGGTAGTGGTACCATTTCTTTGGATGTGAAATATTTACATGAGAAAACAAAAAGCTGATGGATAGCCCTGTATACAATGTAGATACTTCGTATGTAAAAAAGAAAAAAATAAGCAAGGCAGAATTAATGAACAAGAGTACTGAATGTTTCATCATTAAAAACTGACTGTATTTCTTGAGCATTAATCTGAGCATAATTCTCCTATATATTATGTTCATGTAGCTGTTTGTAATCTTTGTTAACTAGATCAAGTTGTCAGCAGTTGCTGGTGTAAGTGAACATCACATTTATCCCACGCTGAGTTTAAGCCAGATGTATGCATAGGAAAGTATCCTCCTGTTAATGGAACTTGATGATTTTCAGGATGTGTCAATTTCAGTTTTTGCATGTTTAACTTCTATTAAATAAAGTGTTTTTAAAATCTCAAAAAGGAAAATTAAGTACATCATTTAAAGTCAGTTTACAGGGAACCACTGGATAACTCACATGAATACAATAGGGTAGAATTGAAGATAGGAAGAGGAGAACAAGGTGGTGCCCAAACTCTTCATTTGTCACCGTGAGGAGTCAAGAAAGCAATCAGACATCCTATATAATAATCCTATATAATAAAAGGGTAATATGAAAATTGACCCTAACAGCAGAACCACTGGAAATGACTGGTCACTATGACACACACTGACCACCAGGGGGCCGAAGCGCAATGCAGGAGCTGCCCCTGGTGGTCAGTGCACTCCCACAGGGGGAGCTCTGCTCAGCCACAAGCCAGGCTGATGGCTGCCAGTACAGCTGTGGTGGTTAGAGCAAAGAACTAGATGCACAATAGGAAGAAGGGGACAGTGGGAGTTGCTCAAAGATGGGATGGGCTCTGGGAGGTCCTGAGGACCATGGTCAGTGGATGAAGCTATGGGTGGTGGCATCGCTGTACAGTAGGCAATGAGGTAAAACTGGCTGAATGTCCACCTTACTGCGACATAGGATATATGCGTTTCTCCATAAGGATCCACAGACCCCTTACGTAAGAATCAACCTGGGTGGTAAGAACTTTCTGGGTCCCAAACTGTCCACACTATCTCAGAATCTGCTGCGACCTGGGAATCTTACTTTTCATAAGCTCTCAGGGGCTTCTGGCATCCACGAAAGGGGGGCTTTCTGCGTGGAAAGTATGTTTCAAGAATGTGGTTCTTATGTGACCATCACAAGGTCAGCAGTAACGGTGGGGAGAAGATGGTCAATGCCGGATTTAAAAACAAGTTGCATACATTTTATTTTTACAGTTTAATCTCCTCTCCTCATTGTGTTACTTCCCTTTCATCCCATGCTGCAGCAACAATGATGAATGCTGATGAGCTCTGGCTAATCCAGCCCCGGGCACCCATTTCCAGGTGGTTATTGGAAACTGAAACAGCTCTTCACAGCACTGATTTACCTGTTTGGGAAATTAACTAATTAAAAACTCAAGCAAGACAGGGTTTTCCCCCCATAAACTGGTTGAGAGCAAGAAAGAAAAAGAAATTTGTCTTCTGCTGTTTTTCTGCCATTAGTTTATTTATATCATTAAAATATGGAGTGTGTTTTTGATTTCTCTGTTGTGAAAAATAGGGTGGCAGTTTAACATGACATTGTGAGGGGGGCACCCCTGAAAAACAAATCAGATTTATTTTAAAAGATGCAGTGGAAAAGGATAATATTTTTAGATCGATTATCCAGATGATTAAGGGTAAGTAAGTAGAAGTTTTGGACTTCATTAAGTAGGTATTTTTTTACAAAGTCTCAAACCACTATACTTTGGGGACTGTAAATGTTAGTGCACATTATCATAGGTCTAATAAGACTAATTAATGATATATACTGGTATATGCTATAGTACAAGTAATCACTTCATTAATTATGCAAAAACAAATGCCACCATCATGTCCTGGATACAAGAGGATTGATTTTTGTTTCCTTCCTTCCTTCCTTCCTTCCTTCCTTCCTTCCTTCCTTCCTTCCTTCCTCCCTCCCTCCCTTCCTTCCTTTCTCTCTCTCTCTCTCTCTCTCTCTCTCTCTCTCTCTCTCCATCAAGCTGAACCTCCATGTATTTCCTACAGTCGTACACTTGGCCAGGTCAGTCCTGAAAGTGCATTGCCCTGAGACCCTGTTGCACTTGTTGCCTGCTTGCTTTGGGAGCTATGCAGTGATTCATCAGCATCATTTTCAAAGAAAATACACCTCAAACCACAGCCTCCTGTCTGCAAGGTTTCTAGCCACCTTGGCATCCCGCGCAAAGCCAGGGCACCTGCTGGGTGGCAAGGTTCTGGCTGCAGTTGACATGGTACCATCGGGCGATGCTCCTGCACACACTCTCAGTGGTTTGGTTGTACTTTCCCTTTTCAGATGCTTTTCAACTCTGTCGTGTTGCTCTGCCTTCTCCTCAGAGGTGGCTGTGACAGTGTTTTGTGTGAAATCATCCTGTTTGTCATTGGATGTCATCTTGTTAAATCTGGGAAGTGATCGGGGCTGCTTGGGTTGGAGAAACATGGTAAGATGTTGGGCCTATTGACAGTCATGAATTCAGATTCATTCATGTAGATTACATCCCTTTCTTCCCTTCTTCTTTTGAACTGAAAGGATGAGGGCTTTTAAAATTATTCTTTAAGATGCTACATGCTCTTTAGTGGAATCTGAAATGTAACTGCAATAAATATTCATCTAATCTATGGGCCTCACAACACAGTTTATCACCATTTCAATTTCGAGCTTTCATTATCTGCCGCCAGCACCGTCACTCGGGACAAGCTCATTTCCACTCTTTGATAGTGACAGCAAAGGCGCTGGATGCCTTTTCTATTTTGTAGTTATGTTTAGGCTGTGGTGAAAAATCTCCCAGTATTAGTCATTCCTGCATGCTTGTCTCATGGGATAAGGTAAGCATATCATTGCTTCAGCTCTTTTCCTTTTCTTGTTTAAATTCTGAAGCTCTTCTTTTTTATTTCTAGATTCATTTTCCTTAGTACATCCGTTTCTCTCTGGCACTCCTGAGCACAGCTGTGGGCGCGATGGGCGAGGCATGGAGACAGTCCTTCCACACCCAGCACCTCGGGAGCTACTCTCTAGAACCTGGGGAAGTTCAGGGTAGCACGGCAGCAGATGGGCTTTCAAGTAGCACTCACAGGGGTCTTTGTCTTTCATATCAGCACACACGAGCGAGCTCTGCACCCCACTTAGTGTGCTGACATTTCACAGTTGATATCCTCAGATATTTTCCTTTTCGCTTGATGGGCAGGGATGGGAATTGAGGTGCCCTTTTCAAATGAAACATGCTTACTTTTTAGCATCTCTCACTAGACTACAACAAATCTACCTGTTTGAATTCTACTTGTTTTCTAAATTCCTATGGTGTACACCTAATGCAGTGATAACAAGTGTTGGAAATACGCTAAATCGATCTTCAAGAGTTCATTACCAGTTTGGCTGAACAGTTGCTATATGCAAGTGTAGATTTAGTTTACAAAGTAAGAAGTTTCATGCCATCTTCCATTCCTTTTTCCTCCACTAGTTTGAGTGCTGGAGTATGATTGATTTAGAAGTGTCACAGAAATTGGTGTTAAAAGAACTCTTGAACAATTTCATGATATGAAATACAGCGTTTAAACAATCTTGACAATGAAAAGCAGTACCTAGTTTAAACTAGGTCCTATGTTTTGAGCTTATTTTGACTTTGTACTCTGGCATAAATAGATGACAAAACAATTTTTCCAAATGGAAAAAAAAATTGAGTTTTACCAGAGCAATAGGGAATTTCACTTATGTTTTAAGTTTCTTTATAAAAGGCAGTTTTAAATACCAAAAACTTCCAGCAAAAATACGCTGTACTTGGTCTCAGTCCCACAGTATACTTGGTTACGGAAAACTTAATACAGTTGGTGCAGCATCAGGAGAGAAGTGTGTTGTTACCTCTTGGAACTGCTGTCTTTAAAGTTGTGACAGCAGATAAGCCTCTAGGTGAACCTTGATGGTAGGGGCGACTGCCCACCAGCCCTCAGATGCAGCAGGTGGGCAGCTGGCTGTCTCCCTACCTCCAGCTCTGGACCTAGTGAAAAGCGACCAGTGAATGTTTATGATGAAATTTAGTGTGGGTTTCATTTAGGTGACATGTAACTACAAACGGTCAGAAGTTTTGAAGGGGCTTAGGATCCACTAGTGAGTGGCAGTTTTGAAAATGTTATCTATATCATCTCACCTGCTTATACGAAGGGGAGACAAATGCTTGTGAAAGATTTAAGGTTAAGCTGTAGAAACAGAATATTTTGTCCTGTGAGGTATGAGAAGAATCTGTGATAAGGGAGGGTCCAATGTCAATGACTCTAATCATTTTGTGGTAGTAGAAAGTGGGTTTGGTTAGAAGTGAGTTGGCACAGCAGGAACTGGTTATTATTTATGAGACAACTAACAGTTTTATGGCCAGATGCTGGGCCAACTGCTTTGTTTGTAGAATCACATTTTACCCTTATAACCCTATAAAGTAAGAACTATTATTTCTCCTCTTATATCGCTGGTAGAATTGAGGTGTAGAATAATGGCTTCCCCAATTATGCTCACATCCTACTCCCTGACTTCTGTGAATATGTTATCTTACTTGGAAAATGGGATTTTTCAGGCGTGATTACTGTTAAGGACCTTGAGACAAGGGTATGTTATCCTAGCTTATCTGAGTGGGCCCATGCTCATCACATGAGTCCTCAAAAGGTGAACCGTTGTGATGATGGAGGAAGAGTCAGAGAGATGAACATTATGGCTTTGAAGACGGAATAGGAGGCCATGAGCCGAGGAATGCAGCACACTCTAGAACTGGAAAAGACAAGGAAAGAGATTTTTCTCTAGAGCCTTCAGAAAGTGTCTTAGTCTGACCAGGCTATTGTACTAGAAGGCTGCACTTTGTGTGGTTTATAAATGACAGGGATTTATTTCTTACAGTTCTGCAGGCGGGAAGTCCAAGAGCAGATGTGAGCATGGTTGGGTGAGGGCCCTCCTTCATGGGACAGATTTCTTGTATCTTCGTAAGGCAGACGTGTGTAAGGAACTTTTGTGGAAACACTAATCCTGTTTATGAGGGCTCCATCTACATGACTTCAGCATCTTCCAAAGGCCCCATCTTCTAGTTGCATCAAGTTGGGTATTAGGATTTCAATGTGTGAATTTTGGGAGGACACAAATATTCAGACCATAACAGAAAGGAATTGAGTATTTCAAACCTCTTAATGTTA
Organism: Murina feae; assembly: GCA_004026665.1. NCBI lineage: Eukaryota > Metazoa > Chordata > Mammalia > Chiroptera > Vespertilionidae > Murina > Murina feae. The sequence continues at coordinate 37,483 of PVJC01007706.1, read as the reverse complement.
GTCCAGTGATACCCATGTCAGACTTCTGACCCCCAAGAACTGTAAGATAATAACTTTGTGTTGTTTTAAGCCACTACATTTAGGGTTATTTGTCGCAAGTATAGAACATTAAGACAATAAGGGCATTTATACCTATAGAAGGTCTGAGAAAGTCCCAGAATCTCCCGCAGAGAAGCCACAAGGCATTTATCTCTTGAAGTCAGTGATAAGTACTGGAAGAGATGACAGCGATTCAGAACCAGCAGGAACATGAAAAATCAAGGAAATGTGACACTCCCAAAGGATCACAATGATTATCCAGTAACTCATCCCAAAGATATGAAACTAGAAATCCATAATAGGAGGAAAGCTGTACAATTCACAAAAAATTGGAAGTTCAACAGCATACTCCTGAACAACAACCAAAAAAAAAAAAGAAAAAAAAAGAATCAAAGATGAAAATTTAAACGTATATTGAAATAAATAAAAAGTGGAAAAACAATATCATAAAACTTACAAAATTCATCAAAAGCAATCCTAATGTAGTGTTGAACGCTTACATAAATGAAAAAGAAATATCTCAAACTATCTAACATTACACCTCAATGAACTAGAAAAACAACAACAAACTAAGCTAAAAGTTAGCTGAGTAAAAGAAATAACACAGATCAGAGTCTAAATAAAAAAATAGAGACTGGAAAAACAATTAAAAAGCTCAAAGAAACTAAGAGCTGATTTTTTGAAAAGGTAAACAAAATTGACAACTATCATGAGGCTACTATGAACAATTATATACCAACAAATTGGATAACCTAGAAGAAATAGGTAAATTCCAGAACATACAAGCTACTAATACTTAATTATGAAGAAATAGAAAATCTGAACAGACCAATATTAAGCAGATTGAATCAGTAATCAAAATCTTCTCAATAAAGAAAATATTCAGACCTGATGGCTTCACAGGTGAATTCAGCTTAACACTTAAAGAAAAATTAGTGCCAACCCTTCTCCAGTCCCTTCCAAAATTGAAGAGAAAACATTCCTAGCTTACTTAGTGAAGCCGACATTGTCCCGATGCCAAGGCCAGTAAGGACACTTGAAAAAAACTATAGGCCAATGGTCTTGATAGAGGCAAACATTCTCAACAAAATCCTAGCAAACTAAATGTAACAGCACATTAAAAGGATCATACACTATGATAAAATGAGTTTTATCCCTGGAATACAAGGATGGGTCAATATATGCAAATTAATAAGTGTGGTACACCTCACTAATAGAGTAAAAACCAAAAATGGTACGATTATCTCAATAGAGGCAAAATAAGCATTTGACAAAATACAACATTCTTTCATGATAAAATCTTTCAACAAATTGGGTATAAAAGAAACATAACTAAACATAAAAAACAGTATCTATGACAAGCCTACCACTAACATCATTCTCAATGGTGAAAGGTTGGAAGTGTTTCCTCTAAGATTTGAAGCAAGAGCAGCGTGCCCACTATCACTACTCCAGTTTCACATAGTACTGGATGTCCTAGCCAGATGCTCTAGCAAGAAAAAGAAATAAAGGCATCCGAGTCAGAGAGTGATAAGTAAAATTGTCTCTGCTGGCAGATGACATGATCTTATATTCAGGGAAATCTAAAGATTCTACCCCAAAACTCTTAGAACTAGTAAATAAGTTCACTAGAGTTGTAGGATAGAAAATCAATATACATTTTTTTGCACTAATGAACTGAAAAAGAAAATTAAGCAATCCCATTTACAATTACATTAAAAGCAATAAAACATGGGATGAAATATCTGTCCATTGAAGACTATAAGCCACTGATGAAAGAAATTGTAGAAGATATAAATAAATGAAAAGATATCCCACATTCATGGATTGGAAGAATTAATATTGTTAAAATGTTCAGATTGCCCAAAATGGTTTACAAATTCAATGCATTCCCTATGAAAATTCCAGGGACATTTTACACAAAAATAGAAAAAACAATCCTAAATTTATATGGAATCAGAAAAGACCCCAAATAGCCAAAGCAATTCTGAGAATGAAGAATAGCCTGACCTATGAACCAGGAGGTCAGGGTTTGATCCAGGTCAGGGCACATGCCCAGGTTATGGGCTTGATCCCCAGTTTGGGAGAAAAAAGCTGGAGCCCTGGGTGGTGTTCTCAGTGGTTAGAGCATAATTCCATGCAAAAAAAGTTGTGGGTTTGATTTTAAGTCAGGGCAGGTACCAAGATTGTAAGTTTGAATCCCAGTGGGGGTTCATATGGGAGGTAACCGATAAATGTTTCTCTCTCACATTGATATTTCTCTCTCACGTTCTCTCTCCCTCTCCTTTCCTCTTTCTCTAAAAATCAATAAAAATATATTTTAAAAAAGAACAAAGTTGGAGGCATAAATATGACGATTTCAAACTGGATTACAAAGCTATAGAAATCAAAACCAGTATGAAACTACTATAAAAATACACATTTAGAACAATGGGACAGAATTAATAGCCCAGAAATAAACCCTCACATGTAGTCAACTGATATTTAACAAGGGAGTAAAAAATGCTCAGTGGAAAAAGGTTAGCCTCTTCAATAATTGGTATCATGAAAAGTGGTTAGTCACATGCAGAAGAATGAAATTAGACCCATAAGTTATTACACCAAAAAAAAAAAAAGTGACTCTGGTGATGGATGAAGACTTGACTTGGGGCGGTGAACACACAGTACAGTGTACAGATGATGTGTTGTGGAATTGTGCACCTGAAACATATAATTTTGTTATCCAGTGTCACCCCAATAAATTCAATATAAAGGAAAATATATTTATGTATATTTTCATATGCATTATATGTGCATGCATATATAAAATATAATAAAAGCTAACAAATAATTTGCAGGTTCTGGAAAAATATTTGATATTCAAATATTTTAATTCAGTGGTTTAATTTAAAAAAGTGCACTTTTAGAATTGTCAACATTTAATATAATGCTTTTATTTTTACCTAGATTTACTAAAATTAGTTATGCTATATGTGTTACAAGATTTGTCAGCAAGAAAAAATAGTTTGGGCCCTGGCAAGTTTGGCTCGGTGGATAGAGCGTCGGCCTGTGGACTGAAAGGTCCCAGGTTTGATCCCGGTCAGGGCATGTACCTTGGTTGTGGGCACATCCGCAGTAGGAGGTGTGCAGGAGGCAGCTGATCGATGTTTCTCTCTCATCGATGTTTCCAACTCTCTATCCCTCTCCCTTGCTCTCTGTAAAAAATCAATTAAAAAAGACAAAGAAACAAGAAAAAATAGTTTGGAATAATAACTTTGTCTGATATCTCTCATAAAAGTTTAATGAGTAACCTAAACATAGTTGTTAAGAACTAATACGTTAAATAAATCCAAGTAGAATAAAAGGTTTTCAGAGAAAACTTTTAGCAACCATTACATGTTATGGGATGTATGTTTAAAAATATTTTCCAATTTTTTTCATAACTTAACACCTTAGTGTTTTGCTAAATTAAGTTGAATAATAAAAATTATTAAACACGTCCGTTATTTCCAACTAAGATAAAATAATGAAATATTAATTACTGAGCATAAGTTTATCTGTTTTTGGTGTTCTATTACAGAGAAAGTCGAGATAAATTTAGGCTACTTAATAAACATATTTTGTGCCTTATTGAACAATTATACTATGAAGAAGCACGTTTCTAAAATTATTAAATAAATTCATAAAAATGTTAATGTAATAGGCTGTTTATAGTTTTTTCCCAGTTTTCACTAGAAATCAAGGCTTCTAAGGGTTAAAAATTCTAGCTAATTTGAAAGCAAAATAATATACATTTTCAGTAAAAGAAGGTATAAGTTATGAAGATGAATTTTTGAATAAAACAAGCTATTGTCCATGACTAGGTTAAGAGAACAAAAGATCAACTAAAGTGGATACAGAATGCTGTAGATATTTTGTGGAAAGGAATCTTGGAAAGGAACTGTCTGTGTGCTCAAGCTGAATAATTTTGAATGAATTTATTATGCGTTTTAAAATTAAGTTTAATTCCAATGGTGTACTTATGTAAAACTTAAAATTAGTTTTTTTGATAAGGCAGTTTTCCTATACTGTAGGTATGTTCCTAATAAGAGATCATAAAAGAAAAGCAAAGATTTTATGCTTTATTCAAGTTACTTCTGTCCTATTTCTTAGCAGCCTTTTGATTTCTTCATCTCAGTATTGAAAGAGCTAAATTTTGCTTACAACTGTTTAACTTTCTGTACTTGCCTATGGAGTCTTTAATTGTCATAATTAAATAGAGAGAGAAGCAAGCATTGTTTTAGAAAAACTGTGATCTTATTTGACCAACTGCTTAACATTTAAAAAAATTTATTATAATGTCCCAAAAGCCAAATTTTAAGTAAAACTAACTTTGAAATTTCCCAGAGTCTATAAAACATTTCAAAGGATCTTTCTTTTTTGTATAAAATGGAAATATTAGACTAATTAGGCTTATTTTGTATGCTAACATTTAATGGAAATCATTATTAAAGATGAAATCATGATTACAGTAAAACTTAACTCAAAATGGATTAAGTACTTAAATGTTAGAGCTGAAATCTAAATACTGGTACCTTAGATTAGGTTCCTTATGTCTTCTTTACATTGGTTTTAGCAGTGATTTCTGGATATGGCATCAAAAGCACAAGCAGCAAAGGCTAAAATTAATTAGTGGGACTACACAAACTAAAAAGCTTCTGCACAGTAAAAGAAATAATAAAAAATATGAGAAGCGGGTTTGATGAAATAATAAAAAACATGAGAAGGGTATCTAGGGGTTTGCAAATCATTTATCTAATGAGGGATTAATATTCAAAATATATAAGGGACTCCAATAACTCAATAGTAAAACACACACAAAACACAAAAAAAACCCCAACCCATTTAGATTAAAGCATTTTCAGAGTACCTGAACAGTCATTTTCTACGGAAGACATACAAAAGGCCAATAAGTCCATGAAAAGGTGCTCAACATCATTATGACCAGCAAAAAGCAAATCAAAGCACAATGACATGTCACTTCCTGTCTGTTAAAATGACTATTTTGAAAAAGGCAGGTAATGAATGTTGGCATTGATGTAGAGAACTGTTGGCATTGGACACTGTTCTGGGACTGTAAATTGGTATAGCCACTGTGGAAACACTACGGACTTCTCATATAATCCATATAAATAGAGCTACCACATGTTCCAGCAAACTCCCTTCTCAGTTTTACCCAAAGGAAATGAAACAGGACCTTGAAGAGATATCTGCACTCCTATGTTCATTGCAGTATAATTTCCAACAGCCAAGACATGGAAATAGCCTAGATGTTCATCTAGCAGGGCATGCGATATTACTCAGCCATGTGAGGAAGAGCAGTTCTTGCTGTTTGTGAAACATTCATGGAACTTGTGTGCACAATGGTAATTCAAAGAGGCCAGACAAGAAAGAAGTTCTGCATGATCTCACTTATATGAGGAAATCTAAACAAGGCCTATCTCACAGAAACAGAGTAGAATGGTGGTGGCCAGGGCCTGAGGGGTGGGAGCAATGGTGAGATGTTGGTCAAAGGGTTCCAACTTCTAGTTTTAAGAGGAATAATTCTGGGAATCTGGTGGACAGCATGATGACTACAGTTAACAATATTGTGTTATAGTCTTGAAATTTTCTAAGAGTGTACATTTTTTGCAGGAAACGAGTAAACTCGTCATATTGCTTTTTACACCAAAGCGCGGGAGACGAGTTTTTTCCAAAAACGATGAGTAGAGACAGATTCCGTCAAATATGGAGGGCCTGGCATTTCAACAACAACGAAAATGTGCAAGACAATTCAGATAGACTTTGCAAAGTCATACCATTATTGGATTTCTTTCTTCCCATTACAACGCGATTTGGTGGGAAAATGCCCGCTTACTAAAAAATATTCTAAGCACCAATCCCCATTAAATAGCAATTGTGAGGTCATGGAGTGCAGACCAGCCCTATATGGTAACATTTTGCAACATATGTGTATGAAATCCTCACATGAACATCTTAAACCAACAATTTCCAAATGTATGCCTTAAGAATTTTTAAAACATGCAATAATTGACCCAGGCTCTGTGGTTGAAGAATGGAGCCATGAACCAGGAGGTCATAGTTCAATACCGGTTCAGGGCACAGGCCTGGGTTGAGGGCTCAGTCCCCAGTAGGGGACATGCAGGAAGCAGCCAATCAATGAGTTTCTCTCATCATTGATGTTTCTATCTCTCCCTCTCCCTTCCTCTCTAAAATCAAAAATATATTAAAAAATTAAATAAAAGATGCAATACCTGACTTTTTAGTCATGTGCACTGACTTTTCTCCCCTTTAGATTGTCAAATAAAAAAATGACAACAGCCAACACAATAGCCATCCAGGTCAATGAATCAAAATTATACCTATTTTTTTTTTTTTGTCAAACTGGCAAATTTCAGTAATTTGTGTGTATGTGTGCTGTGAGATGAAAAAGATTTAAAATCACTGCCTTAAACTAATGAAATGTTATGTGCCAATTGTATCTCAATAAAGCTGGGAAAAAGGTTTGTTGAATCAATAGTAACAAAGGAAAGAACACTGATTGGCTAGTACGTGCCAGTCATGGGTTAGGTGTTGGGTAGGTGGTATGATGTTTGATACATAAGACATTCCTGGTTCTTGCATTCTTAAAACACATTTTTGTGGAAGACATTAAAAAAACAAGGAACACATGGACATGGAAACACCGTAATTACAGCTGTGAGAGGGTCATGGGCATACACAACTGTGACTTGTGTTAGACGTGGTGGTAACTGGGATGGGCTGCCTTTAGTTGCATAGGGGAGCCTTCTTTGAAGAGGTGTCACATGGATACTGTGTGTAAATTGAGCGGCACAGGAAAGACCACCCCTGGGAAAGTGGAATGAGTGTTAGGCATAGCCTAGCGCCAGTGCTAATGTCCTCAGCACGGAGAAAGCTGGATGTGTGCTCTTAGGATGGAGAAAGGACGTAGTGGCTGGTGGAGAGCAAGCTAGAGAGTCAAGAGGAGGTTGAAATCCTGAGCCTGGTCAGGGAGGGCGTGATAGGGTATGATAGGCCCATGTAAGTGGGGATTTTATTCTAGCCACAGTAAGAAGCCAGAAAGTGTTTGTAAAGCAAGGCAATGACATACATTGATTGATGCGATGCCTTACAAAAACTTGATATACCCAGGATTGTAGAGGACAAGAGGGGCAGGAGGGCGAGGACGGTAATGACACAGTAGGGATGCCCACTCCTCGCCTGCAGTCCACGCAGGTTTGGTGGATGCTTTTCATGGACGAGATTGCACACGGGCATTGTCTCAAGGAGAAGCAGAGGGACCGCGTTCACCTGTTATCTGTCAGCCAAGATTTCAGCTGCCGAGCCATGAACACTTCACTGACTGGACAAAAGCCATGACGCTTCTGGCAGCCTCAGTGGCATACTAACACCCCCCCTCTCTGAGGGGACATTTGTATATTTTTACCCCAGATCTGTTGGTGTGTGTTGGGGCCAGGTATCATTCTAACCTGTGACTTGGAGAGTTCACAATCAAAGAAATAACTTCTTCAGTATCCCAGCTTATATGAGAGCCATTTTAACTCTCATCTCTGACTCAGTATAATTTATAAAACTCGGGATAAATAGCCAAGTTTATTAGGTATGAAATTGGGTCTGGTATGGCTCTAATACCCGTACATATTCCTGCTACCTCTGATGATAAACTCACCCTTCTAGGAGAAGCTCTATTTTGCTCTGAAGACATTATGTGGAATTTAAAAGATGCCAAAAATATAAGCGGATGCGACTTCTAATTTCATTTTGAATTAAAAAAACCTCACTAGTGCACAACTTGACAAGCTAAGGCTTTACATAGAAGACAAAATCCTTTAAGGAATTAAAAAGCGAATCATCCGACAACAATAAACACTTCCCTACATTGTTTATGTGGAGTCTCGTGCTTGTTAAAGAGATGTTAAGAGTCTGCATTAGTGTGCAGAGCTAGAACCGTGTTGGAGAATTAGAATTGCTAACTACTTGAATTGTCAACTGTGCATTTTGGCAGATTTTTGCCTTGAATGCTAATGTAGTCTTTTAAGTATCATTTTGATGAATTTTATTGTTGCCTTAGAGACAGGCTGGTTTTCCCAGCCCTGTCCACTCCATCACTGTCGATGTGCCCATCACGCTAACTGGGACCAGAGGTAAACAGTCTCAAAAGCTGCGCCTGTTACTGGTGTTTGACAGTAGCCCAATTTGTTTTTATTTCCTTTGATTTTATGCTGATATGGGTTTCAGCAGTATTTGCCTGCAGCCTCTTTAAACTTTTCCGTTTAATTAAAAAGCCTAATTGGGAGTAATAAAAACTTCCAATTAAGCCTTTTAAATAAAAACTGCAAGCTGAAAGTGGCTGTGTTGCAGAGAGGCGGGCGCTGATGCTGCCATTACGCCTGGATTCTGTTTCTGCGAGATGAGACTCATGGTGCCCAGGTTTAACGGGAGACCTGAGTTAGGAGGAATAGATCTGGGAGCCAGAGCCGAACAGATCATTATCCCGTGAAACAGCACGTGCGCTGGAGGAGCTTGGGTTTTCAGGCAGGAAGGATACTGAAGGGGAACTTAAATCATCGTCGCAGAGAAAATTTCAGCAGTGTTGCATTTTTGGTAACAAAAAGAAAAGATTATAGCATTTGAACACAAACAATATCCTTGCTTATTTGTTATTTTCTCTTAGGTATAAAGTACCCGAAATTGCTTGACTTGCTCTCTTTCCCTCCACTCCTTGCACTGGAGAAAGATGCTAGAAAATGCCCACGGGGAGCCTGGGCTTATCGAGGCCCCAGGTGGACAGGTTGATGCTTAAGCTTCTGGTTCTTGTGTGTAAATTGAATAACAGCCTCCACAGTAGATGTTGACACTGCGGCCTCGAGAAAACTGAACTCTAATACACTGAAATCTAGTGATATTTCATATGTTGGTATTTTTTCTCATGGTAAGAAATGTTTGCTAGCATAATGCGAGTGTTGGTAAATCAAATCACGTTTTAAATATGCCAGAGATGTTTGATACTTGAAGGAATAATATAATGAATCATTTTGTATGACAAATAGTCAATTAGTAATCAATCTCCTTGTATAGTTTTAGTTTACATCCATCATCTTAAATTTGGCATGTGTATGTATACAATTGCCTGGCTTGTAGTTAGTCCAACGCTAGGTTTATTGTGCCAGTTTCAAATACAATATCAATGAAAAAGCCAGGTGCCAGAGATATTTCCAATTTTGTGAAATAGCAACTATTCTAAATGGATATGGGAGTGTGTGTGTGTGTGTGTGTGTGTGTGTGTGTGTGTGTGTAGGGGAGCACTGGAGACACGAATAGACTAAATATTAATTTTCATCAACTAGTCTCATTAGATTGTGGTCTTGGGCTGCATGAATCACTCAGAAGGTATCCCAAATGCATGTTGGGTCCAGTATCCTCTTCCTTCTCTGCAAGCTTCACCTTGTGTAAGGCTCTGGCTTTGGAATCTGAAGGTCTAGGGAAGAGTGTGAGGGTGAGAGGATACATCAGTGGCTAAGGAAGGGGTGTCTTTCCCCCCATCTTCCCCTGTTATTATTTATTTATTTATTTATTTATTTATTTATTCACTAGAGGCACAGTGCATGAAATTCATGCACAGGAGTGGGGGGGTTCCCTCAGCCTGGCCTGCACCCTCTCCAATCTGGGACCCCTCCGGGAATGTCCGTCTGCTGGTTAGTTGGACATCCCTCTCACAATCAGGGACTGCTGGCTCCTAACTGCTCACATGCCTGCCTGCTTGCCTGATCGCCCCTAACCACTCTGCCTCAGCCCCTACCACTGTGGCTTTGTTTGGAAGTATGTCCGGGTAATGTCTGGTCTATCCAGTCTAATTAGCATATTGCCCCTTTATTAGTATAGGTTTATTTATTTATTTTTTATTCATTTATAAATTTTTATTGTTGCAAGTGTTACATAGATCCTCCCTTCCCTCCATTAATCTATTACAGCCTTCTCACCTTCCTCCCCCATCCCCCATTGTCTGTGTCCACAAGTGATGCAATATGCATACAAGTTCATTGATTGATTTCTCCCACCCTCCCCTGCCTTCCCTCTGAGGTTCAATGGTCTATTCATGCTTCTATATCTCTGGATCTATTTTTATTCATCAGTTTATTTGATTCATTAGATTTCACATATGAGTGAGATCATGTGACACTTACTTTCTCTGACTGGCTTATTTCGCTCAACATAATACTCGCCAGGTCCATCCATGCTGTTGCAAATAGTTCTTCTTTTTTTATTGTCACATAATCCACTCATCTGCTGATGGGCACTTACGCTGTTTCCAAATCTTAGCTATTGTAAATTGCACTGCTATGAACATAGGGGTGCATATATTCTTTCTGATGAGTGTTTCAGGTTTCTTCTTATATATTTCTGGAAGTGGGGTCACTGGGTCACATGGCAGTTCCATATTTAATTTTTTGAGGAAACTCCATACTGTTTCCCACAGTGGCTGCACCAGTCAGCATTCCCACCAGCAGTGCATGAGGGTTCCTTTTTCTCTGCATCCTCGCCAGCACTTGTCGTTTGTTGATTTGTTGATGATAGCCATTCTGACAGGTGTGAGATATCTCATTGTGGTTTTGATTTGCATCTCTTGGATGATTAGTGACTTTGAGCATATTTTCATATGCCTCTTGGCCATCTGTATGTCTACTTCGAAGAATGCAGGGTGTGGCAGGCTGTATTGCCTAAGGCAGTTCTTCTCCCCCCCACCCCCATTCCCCCTTAGGTAGCTCCTCCCTGGGAAAATAACCATTTGGTTTGGAAGCTTATGAACAACCCAATGTGGGACTCCTGGCTCCTGCTTTTCCAAGTCTCCCTGCCCTGCTTCTCACCCCTCCTATCCTCAGGCACCTCAAGTCCCTGCCTCCCTCCCTGTACCAATGCCTTGGGTGGGTGTGTAGTTGCAAATGAAAACTCCTGTGCCTTGGTTTTAGAGATTAAAAAAGAAAAAGGCAATGGAAACGGTAGCTCTCAGCCACTGGCTCTGGTTTGCTGGGCCTAGCCTCTGCTGTTCCAGCCGTCTGTGCCCTTTCGTTGAGAAGGCTAAAAAGGGCTAATTCAAAGGTAGCCCTGATGTTTTGGGGGGATAAGGGTAGGAATTCATGTTAGTAGGCTCAGTGTGCATTTTTAATGACCTGCAACTGAGACATTGCCTCCTTCCCCGAAACTGAATTTACAAAACAAGCCATGCGCACTGCCCTAGGGTGGAGGGTGGATTGTTACCTAGTGCCGAAACCTTGGAACACCTAGGGGAAGGGCAGATGGGAGAAGCACTTCCTCCAAGGCCTCGTGGGAGGGACCATATTTGTAATACAATGAACTTGAGAGGCAGTTATAAGGCAAAATTCTCGAGTGTTACGCCACTCTGATTTGGAAGATTCCCAGAGTCCGAGTGTGATTAAAACTGTGATTTCTCCACTTCTTCAAAGTGCCGCTTAGTTTTTTGGTCTTTCTGCAATATCGTAGCTGTGTGCAGGGCGTGTGCTCAGGGCAGTTGTCCCCGGAGCTCAGCACAATCCTTTCCTGGCAGCCCCTCTTGCAGTCTTGCCCTCCCTCCTGGTCTCCAGGTGCCTTCTGTCCTTCCTTGTTATGTCACCTCCTCAGCTGGGCCACAGTTGAACATTCCAGGTGAATGTTCTCCAAAGGAGTTGCATTCCAGCCTGGCCCTGGGATGAGGGGCCCGACAGGTCTGCCTATTCTGCCTCTATTTCCTCCTCCAGAAGGGGAGTCTTTCAAAGGAAGAAAGCCCAGCAACTGAGATGCATTTCCAACTGAAATGGACACACGGATGATGGACACCTGAGGCAACAAACAGAAATGAGGAGTCAGCCAAGATATTAGGAAGAGGAAAAAACTGTGCCCCACTAGGCCTGGCAGGCAGCAGGGAGCCAGTGGTTCCAGAGCTCCCACCCCCCAAGACCGAGGTAGGAGCTGGAGTATGGCGAGGGCGTCTTGCGGAGGCTGGTCTGTGAAGGCCTGAGCTGATGAGACTGGGCTGGGGTTTAGGGAACAGGGAGTCAGAGGTGCCACCCCAGGCTGGGGCAGGAGGGCGTCACAGAACGACCTTGTTTCTTCCCTCCGATCCCTGCCTTTTCCATCATTATCCAAACCTGGATGGAAACCAGCTGGCAAGGGAGTCTGGGTCACTTATGGGGCTAAATCCCCTGATATACAGGACAGGGCGACAGGGAGGCAGAGAGCACTTCCGGAGAGTGGCAGAGCAGTGACCAGGACATGTGGCACTGACATTCATTTCTGCGTGGTGGTCCCACCTCCCAGAGGTGCCGATGCCTGTTAGGGGACAGGGGGCCTGGAGAGGCTCCAGAGGCACCTAGAAAACGAGTGGGTTTGGGTCCAGGGCACTGAAGCAGAGGAGTCCTAGTGGAGCTGTGGGAAATTCTGGACTGGGAATGTCATGGAGATTCTAGAGTCAACTCAGTTAGCACCTGGATATTTGTTCTTGAACAAATCTTAACATTTTAAGCATAAGTCCTCCTTCTCTTCTTCCCCCCTCCTTCCCTCCTTCCTTCCTTCCCTCCTTCCTTCCTTCCTTCCTTCCTTCCTTCCTTCCTTCCTTCCTTCCTTCCTTCCTTCCTTCCTTCCATCTTTTCACCTTCCATCCTTCCTCAGGCAGGATGCTCTGTTACTTTTACATTCAACATTTGATGCATGTCAGCTGCCAGAGTTCTGTCAGTAACACAGGCCCTTTCTGTGATGTTATCCATATGCCTCTGCATTGTGGTCTGACATCAGAAAGTTATCCTAGCCAATGAGAGCTCTGCCCATTGGGCTTCACCTGCTCTTCTGTGGGGACCTGGGACCCCCAGGGGGAAAGCTGACATCTCTTCACAGAATCCCTCACCATTGAACACTCGGTTGTCCTCTCCTCCTTCCCTGGGACTCCTCGCTCCTCCCTCCTTTCTTTTTCTCTTGCTAATATGCCTTAAGGGCCTAATGTATATAAGCTGTGAAAACATTAAATACAATGTTCTCTGTAACATTTTATGGAAGAAGGATTTGTCTTCAAGTGAATGTGCAAAAATGTGAAGTCAGAAGAGTATGCATGCATACTTAGCTACAGAAAATTTGGTTTAAAAATATAACTACTCCGTTAAAAAGGTAGCAACTAAAACTGGACTTGTATTTCAAAAGCCAAATGCTAATAACTAGTCATTTCCCCCAAAATTTCAGCCTTAAGGCTTCATTCCTCTAATCTATTGATTTTTTTATAACCAATGAAACATAGGTGCCTTCAGACACTGATACTATATTCCACCAAAGATGATTAAGTATTTTTTTTTGGTTCATCTGGGCACTAGATAGTGAAGGGAGAAGGAAATGGGGCTCCCAACGGGAAAGATAGAAGAGATAAAGCAGAAAACAGGAATTCTGGGAATTCAAGGAAATCTTCCTATTTCAAAATTTACTGTAAGGGCGAAATTGTGCAGCCAGTGAGGGCAGGTTTGATTTGGGAGAGGGAGGTTGAAGGCAGCCAATGGTGCTCTCTCCCGTCTCTTTCAACCCACTTTCATCTCAAATGCTTGGATGAGCTTCTAAGTAGAAATAAAAATGATAATTCTCTTTTATTTCTTCTTTTTCTATGCAGACATAATAGGTTGGCTTTTCATTAAACTTGGGAAGATAAAAAGTGGGAAATGCACTTTTCCTGAACTCTCTTAGAGTTCTATAAAATGCTCAATTATACTTGCCTCTGTCAGTATTTCTTTCCATGCGCGCTAGACTGCATGAAGTCTCTAGTGCCTCAGTTAACACCAAAAAAAAGTCAGCTGATTATTTTTTTACTGAACTCAGAGAAGAGCTGGGTGCATAAATACTGCTACTAATCATTTCACTTGTTTCATGACCTGTTGTTTAAGCTTTTAAGGGACCATAACACAATAGGAACTAAAACTGTCTTGAAAGAAAAATCAGCTGGTGGGTCAAAGGGATAAAACTTGATTTTCCCTATGCTGCTGTGCACAATATCCAGCCGCCACCTTTACTGTGGGCTATCAAACCACGTGACAGCGAAGCAGGTGATTCCAGTCCATGTAGCACACAGAAAATCAATGACGTTAAGAATTGCAAAGGAGGAGAGAGCTGGTTAGAGTCTGCGCATTCAGAAATGTGGCTGAGCCCCAGGCCTGGAATCTGACAGCTGTGTGACCTGGGCAGGTTATTTGCTCTTCCCAAGCATCACTTCCTCTCTGTAAGTGGGGGTGATGACACTTGACACCTGGTCACTGGGAGGACAGAGACTCTGAATGCAGAAGTTCAGGAGCAGGAGGAGGTGCAGGGGGCAGCTCAGGGGCTCACTGATGCCACCCACCATCACTGTTGTAACAAGGGAGTGTTTTGCCACAAGAGAGCAAAAGTTAAAACTTATTTTTCTTTTTATTTCAGGTGAGAAGGTGTGTGTGTGTGTGTGTGTGTGTGTGTGTGTGTGTGTGTGAGAGAGAGAGAGAGAGGGGGGGGGAGGGAGGAAGGGAGATTGAAAGAGAGAGAAAGAGAGAGAGAGAGAGAGAGTAATATACTGGCCTATATTTTGTGGTGCTGTCCTTTCTTGGGTGTACTTAAACTGCTTAATTTAAATACTATTTAGTGGCAATGTAGGGGAAAGGGCAATATAATAAGAAAATGTAGGTTTAGCCCAGCCAGCGTGGCTCGGTGGTTGAGCGTTGACCTGTGAACCAGGAGGTCAAGGTTTGATTCCTGGTCAGAACAGATGCCTGGGTTGCGGGCTAGATCCCTGGTGTAAGGTGTGCAGGAGGCAGCCGGTCAATGATTCTCTCTCATTATTTATGTTTCTATTCTCTCTCTCCCTCTCCCTTCCTCTCTGAAATAAAAAAAAAAAAAATTAAAAAACGACAACACACATAGGTTTACAACTCAGCACTGCCGAACACTGATTGCATTAAACACTTGATTCATGAAGGTACCCAATGCATGAGTGTTTATTCAGTTAAAGATGCATGAATTATTAGTCCCTGAGTACTGGGGTTGGACATAGGCTGCACGGTTTGCTTCTTTTAAAGATCTTGAAAGAGTGATGAGAACTATAAAGCAAACAAACCGCGTAGCTGCCCACGTCCATGGAACAGACTGAAGCTGCTGGAAAAGTCACATCCTCCCAAGTGTGTTCTTTGCTGCTCTGGTGCCGCTAGTAGGGGCTTCATTGTTGCTAAATATCATTTCTATGTCAGTGATTCTCAAGCTTTTATGGCTCAGGACACTTATGCCTTTGAAAATGACTGGGGACTCCAGAGAGCTCTTGTTTGCGTGAGTTATATCTATTGATATTACTGTAGTAAAACTTAAAAAGAGAAATTTAAAAATATTATAAAGGACTGTGACATGTTAACATAAATAACATTTTCATGAAAAGAACTACATGTAAACTTTCTATTCAGGGTAATGCTTTTGTGCAGCAATAAGTACCTTTTGCAAAATACTTACATATTTAGAATAATGTCGTTAAGTTGGAATTACTGGCACAATAAACATGTTTAAAGCTTTGAATTTATCTGAGGAAATTACTTTCCAAACGGCTGTTCCATTACCACCTTATCAGGAATGGATAAGAGTATGATAATTCTATGTCCATTCTGGGCTCTGGGATACAGCGACAAGCCACACAGAAGAGTTGCCGCCTTAGCTGTGGTGGGCGATATAATTGGTTTAAATTTTTACGCATTTGATAGGTAAGAAATGAAGTGCCTCCTGAGGATAAAGCTTTAACGTCAGCACCGGCAGGTGAAAGGCAGGTCTGGCCTTTCAGTATACATGAAGTTTTCCTAGTGTCTCAACTAGCATTGAGAAAAGTAAACTATTTATATTTTCTTGAACTCTACTCCAGGACTAATGATTTTGTTTCGTTTTGGCTGATAGACCTTTATCAACTTTCAGAGCACACTTTATCAACTTATTTATTTCCCTTACAGAAGCTGACCTTTGCGCAGCATATTCGAAGGGCTCCGATTTTAGTCCATTATAAAATCCTCATAGAGATAAAGCGAGAGTGGGTATGTGTGGAGGACCCAGTGGAGGCAGTGAGACCGGGGTTGCAATGCTGGGACTGTGGTGTAGGAATGTGGGAGAGGGTCAGATGCTAGCATGGGCTCTTGCATCACTCACACGTTGAAGTCCTCAACCCAGCTATTTCAGAATGTGACGACTTGGAGAAAGGGTGGTTAAAGAGGTGATTAAGATGAACTGACGCCATTGAGGTGGGCTATGTCTGAGCTGAGTCTTTGTCAGAGGAAGAGATGAGGACACAGAAATACACAGAGGCTCTGCCCTGTGAACGCACTGGAATAGGTGGCCCCCTTCCAGGGAGAAACCCAGAGGCGGACAGTTTTGCCTGCTTGCTTCTTTGTCTCCTGCTGTCTTGTGAGACTCGTGGATGCCAGCCCTCTTGGCCATGGAGCCAGGTGATTTGGGGGCCTCTTCCCCAGGCAGCAGCTTTACAGTGGGGCCCTAGCTGTGAGGACAAGCTCCTTCCAGGGGACCCTGGGACTGGCTTTCATTGTTGGGGGAAGAAGGTGGTTCCAGGCAGTGCCTGCAGCCTCCCAGGCTCTGGAGACTGCCTTCAGCCTCCTTGTTGATCAGAAGCCAGACCCTCAGGCAGCAGCTTGCATGGCTGAGCCAGACCCCTTCTGGGAGAACCTGGAAGACTCGGGATTTTGCCTGCTGGTCAGTGCTGAGCCCTGGGGGTTTGTAGGGCCCTTCAGAACTGTTTCTTTGCCAGAGTCCAGGCTACCCCCGATGAAGGTACAGCTTCACAGGCACCCTGCAGGCCAGTGTGAGAGCTCGTGGCTCAGAGCATGGGCTTACCTCTTTCTTTCAGCAGAAGGTCTCACCAGAGAGCTGGTCATGACACTTGCTCATTTTCCGGGGCATCAACAGATTTTGCTTGGTTACTTATTTCATAAATGACCTTTCATTTGCTTTTGGAAAATTTTAAATTAACAACCTGCTGACCTTAAACAAATAGCCAGACATTTCCCCAGTAAAATAGGTTTATTTGAGAATTGCAACCTGGGACACTTGAAGTGGAAACACATGCAAGTCCGCAGAAACAAAGGAAAGGAACTTGCTGTGATGGACTCAGGAACGACTGTCGTAAAGGAAGAGCCCATTGGAGGAAATGGAAAGTTTCATGTATAGTGACTTCTCATTGGCTGAGCCATGGCAGCCTCCTATTGGCTGAGCTATTACTGGGCGGGAACTTACCTTTCTTCCCCCTTCCTCCAGCTGAGGTGGTAGCATCAGTCCTGTCGGAGATGCTGGTATGGCTCTGCCTGTCCGGGTCAGTGGCATGCATTGAGTGATGTGGCTGAGAGGTCTCTCTCCCAGCAACCAGACTTCATTTTACTTGTAAATGAGGCTTCTCACAGGATAACTTTTGCCCTTGTTAGCTTTCTTCTGCTAAATTCTTTTTATTTGCGAGTGTCGCAAGCAGATTTGGAATAAATTTAAACTTCCTTAATTGAGTTTGGTTTTGTGAAAGTTTTAAAACTGTGAATAATTAAGTCATGAACAATAAACTATGTGAGATTCTAGTGAAAAAAAAAAATCAATGCATGCAAACCCAACTGTTTTTTCTGCAAATACAAAATTAGGGACTGCAGAGACTGCATGGTGCACACTAAATTTGGAGCTCCTCTTTCAACATAAAAGTCATAAGCAAAATTAATTTAGCTGATAAACTCGGGGCAACAAACTCTTTCTCTTGTTTTTCTGACTTTCTGAACACTGCCACGAGATCCTCAAGTATTCCCTTACAAAGGAAACTGCTATTCATATTTTAGCTCCTTTGTCAAATCAAGCAAAGTAGAAAAATACTTGGAATTTGGCCAAGAGATTAAATGGCAAAACTACTATTTTGAAAAAAACTTTAAGGATTTTTTTTTCTAAAATATTTTATTATTTTATGTTGCTTAACCACTGATTTATTTCATCAGTATTACCTCATTTCTTGTTTAGCTATTTTAGAATTTAAGATGGTAGAATGTCTTTTTGTTATAGGAATCACTAGGAAATGTGTAGCAAATTTATTAAAAAACAAGCATAAATCATTTTAAATGAGTAGAAGTTCTCTTCCTTATTTATTCCTACTATTTGGGTCAAGTATGTAAGATATGATTTGTGTAAAGGGTAATAAAAATTTAAGTGAAAAGGTAAAGAATATAGTCCTAAGAATATGTAATAATAGATATGGCAGATATGCAGCTACAAATTCACATAAATTCATGATTTACTTATGTATTTAAATTATATGTATTTTATGACCTAAATATATTTTACTTTCAGATATATACCTTCCTCTCTGTCCCTGCTTCTCTTTCTATCTCTCTTACTCAATGTCCCTGTCTCTCTCTGTTTCTCTTTCTAGCTCTGGATTTCCCACAGGTTTGTTTCATTGTTCCATTTCAGGTGCACCATTCATGCTGCGGTCTATGTGACTGGAGCCTCCTGAAGTTGTCCTTTGCTCAACCCTTGTGACTCCCCACCCAGAGGTTCCATGAACCACTTCTTCTTACACACTTTCTGCAATAGCTTCCTATGGATTTCTTCTACCTGATTTTTAAATTTTGAATCTAAATAAAAGAAACAAAATTTTAAATTATAGAATGGCATTTGCTTGATCTGAGGCATTGTCACACAGTGAAATATTCTCTTTGGGGAATATGTCCATGGGACTCAGGCAGCCTTATTAATCTCACCGCAAGCCCATTTCACTCATCTGGGTGTTGGGTTGAATATCAAGAACTTTTGTGAATGGTTGCTTCCTCATACATGAAATTTAAGTTGTGGGACTAACTCAGAGCAACATGAGATGCTTGTTAAAAATATAGACTTTAGGCCTCACTTCAAGCCTAGAAGTGGAATTATGAATATCAGTGGCTCTGTATTTCTATGTATTTCTAAAGTGCTTCCCAGCTGATTCTGATTTGGAAACCACAAGAGCAAGATTATGGTACTTTTATACATATATTAGGGGCCCGGTGCATGAAATTTGTGCACTGGGAGGGGGGGCGGTCTTAAGCCCAGCCTGCCCCTTCTCACATATTGGGAGCCCTCAGAGGGTGTCCTACTGATGGCTTAGGCTCGCTCCCTGATCCCCTTGGGGAGTGGGCCTAAGCTGTAGTCTGGCCTCCCTTTATGGGAGGCAACCAGGCTAATCAGGGAAGCCACCAGCCCCATCACCCCACTGCCAGTCACCGTGGCCACCAAGGTGTTGTCATCAACACAGACCCCAGTCCCTTCACCATGAAGAAATGACAACTTTCTTTAGGCATTTTCAAGATGTGTCTTTCATAGGATATGACATTTCTTTCTTTCTTTTTTTTAATCCTCACCTGAGGATATGTTTCCATTGATTTTTAGAGACTGTGGAAGAGAAGGGAAAAACAGAGAGAAACATCAAAGTGAGAGGAACACTTTGATTGGTTGCCTCCTGCATATGCCCTGACCTGGACCCTGGCCAGGGAGGAGTCTGCAACCTAGGTACATGCCCTTGGTCAGAACTGAACCCAGACCCTGCAGTCAGCAGGCCCAGGGGGTATGCACTGAGCCGAACCAGCTAGGGCAGGTTATGACATTTCTTAGCCCTCCAGCAGTGGACCATCATTTTTTTTCTCCAGGAGTGTGGTGGAAAAACCTTAGATTGCCTTTTTGGATTCCTATTACCCAAGTTTCTAAGAATATTACCAGTGGCATACAGGAAGCTTAGCCAATGAGCAGTAAGAAAAGGTGTTTCCTCTATACTTGACTCTGATCACCGGCTCCACCCCTGCCCCTCCAATCCCAGCTCCACCCCTTCCCAGGCCTGTAACCTCTGGCCCAGGATTCAGTCCTGGGCAGGGGACTCCCAGGCCCCTCCGATCATGGGCTCTAACCCTGACCCACTACAGCCTCTGGCCAAGGCTACAGGCCTAGGCAGGGGACCACCAGGACCCTCTGATTGCTGGCTCCACCCTGCCCCTCAGATCGCTGGCTCTGTGAAGCCCAAGCCCCTGTGATTTCCGGCCTTGCCCCTGCCCAGACCTGAGGCCTCTGACCCAGCCTTATGCCTGGGTAGGGTGCCCTTGTACCTCTTCTGTCCCTTCCCCCTCTGATCACCAGCTCCGCCCTTGCCTATGTCTGAGGCCTCTGGTGAAGGCCTCTTGGTCTTTGCAGGGGACCCCCAGCCCCCTATGATCACCTGTTCTGCCCCTTGGGCCCCTGGCCTCCCCTGCCATCTGCCTAGCTAACTGGCCTGACCACTTCAGTGGACTGGGTGCTGCCATCTTGTGGCTATGGGGGCAGCCCTCTTTGTGACAGAGTGATGCCTAATTTGCATATTATTCTTTTATTAGATAGGATTTATTAGATAGGATACCAATTGCCCATGGTGAATTATTTTTATTTATAGTTGTGTTTTTTGTAATATCTTTCTCCTCTTCCATTTCTTCTCCCTTTTTCCTCATTATTTTGCATTTGAGTTACTATTCATTCTGTTTACTAGTCTTGTTTTGAGTCACAAATGTGGTGTCACTGTTCACAGCATATGTTGTATCTACTGTTGTTTCACCATGTGTGTGACCTCACACTCAAAATGCTGTTCTTATTTTGAGTTCTTATTTATTAGTTTCTGAGCTTAAGTTATTGGCTATCTCTACTTTGATCTCAATTTATTAATATTCATTGACTATGGATGACTTTTCCTTAATCAGGATCAAATACTTCTTGAATAGCTTTAGGAGAAGAAATACTAAAATGGTAACAAGAATATGCCCTAGCTGGTTTTTTCAGTGGTTAGAGTGTTGGCCTGTGGACTGAAGGTTCAATTCTGGTCAAGGGCATGTACCTCAGTTGCAGGTTCGATTCCTGGTCCTTGATGGAGCAAGTGATGAAGCAACCTTGATGAAGCAATCAGCCAATGTATTTCTCTCTCTCTCTGTCTCTCCCTCTCTCTTCCATTCTCTCTAAAAAAAATCAATGGAAAAAATATCCTCGGGTGAGGATTAACAGCAACAAAAATAAAATGGTAACAAGAATAAAATTTTATAACTCGGCCAACTCTGACAATGGGAGATGTGATAGATAAAACATTAGAAGTGAGAGCTGCCTCTGTATTTTACATGTATTAAAGAGACTACTGGTTGAGAAGAAAAAAAAAGGCACTGTTGCTAAAAGATAATTAGGGTCATTGATTAAGTTAACAGTCATTTATGGGGCACTTGTTCTGCATCAGCCTATTGTGTTAGCATGGGGTGACAGTAGAGGATATGTTCTTGCTTATCTGGATTAGGCTCATGCAGGTGGGGAGACAGAGAGATAACCAACTGATAATTAATAAATACCTCTCTAAAATAGATCATGGTAAGTGTACAAAGCAGAATTTAATGGGATAATGTGATAGAAAGTGTCTGTGTGATCATTCTGAATTAAGAAGCTAGGAAAGGCCTCTTAGAAAAAGTAATATTTAAGTAATGGAATTGCTTGTTAGAAGGCAAGTATGCAAAGGTCAGG
Source organism: Murina feae (assembly GCA_004026665.1). NCBI lineage: Eukaryota > Metazoa > Chordata > Mammalia > Chiroptera > Vespertilionidae > Murina > Murina feae. Next base: position 15,856 of record PVJC01007706.1, on the reverse strand, counting down.
GAGAAGAATTCTGAGAAAATGGAACAGTTTAGTGCAAAGGCCCTAAGTTTGAGGAGGAGGTTGGTGCATGTGAGGAGCAAAAATAAGGTCACAGTGTCAGGATAGAAGTAAAGGTAATTGTATCAGGAGAAAAGTAGATAACAGGTGAGAGTATTGGGAAGTGATGAGGAGGGGATGAATCTTGTAAGGGCTCTGCAAGTATTCTTTGTAAGCCAGAATAAGAAGTTTGTAGGTAAGGAAGCATTCAATTTCTATCTTCTTACTGCCCTGGGAGGAATGTACTAGAAGGGGCCTAAGAAAACTTAGGAAGCCCAGTTGGGAGTCTGTTGCACTGGTCTAGCCAGATGTGATTTTGCCTTGGACTAGAGCAGCAGTTCTCAACCTGTGGGTCACGACCACTTTGGTGGTCGAACAACCCTTTCACAGGGGTCGCCTAAGACCATCCTGCATATTAGATATTTACATTACGATTCATAACAGTAGCAACATTACAGTTATGAGGTAGCAACAACAATAATTTTATGGTTGGGTCACAACATGAGGAACTGTATTTAAAGGGCCAGAAGGTTGAGAACCACTGGACTAGAGTGATAGTGGTAGGACAGGACAGAGAGCAAGGCTTGGGAATGTGATTTCTGGGTCAAGAAACAAGACTTGCTGACAGACTCAGCCTTAAACCGCTGGAGGAATAGCGGTGCTGTTGGCTCTGATGTGATGATGCAGCTGCTTGTCACCTCCCTGTTCTTCCTTTGGAACTCTCTCCGGCATTTGGATATGGGATCCCACAGTCTGTCTGGGGTAGTGAAAAGAGTTGATGTTGACACATCTAAGCTCTGCCCTTCACCAGCTTTGGGCAGTGAGAAATTTACATAGACTTTTTGTGAACTCAAATTTCTAATTTGTGATCAAAGTATTAGACTCAATCATGAATGAGCATAGCATGGGGCCTGTACATAGTCAGAGAACAATTCTGTACATGTGAGTTCAACCTTCCCAAGCTATACTCTACTCTCTTATTATAGAACACTGGAGGCCCAGTGCACAGATTCATGCACCAGTGGGGTCCCTCGGCCTGGCCTGTGCCCTCTTGCAATCTGGGACCCCTCAGGGGATGTCAGACTGCCAGTTTCGGCCCAATCCTCGCACATCAGGCCAAGGGACCCCACCAGTGCATGGATGCACCTGGCCTTTAGTATGAATATAAGATATTTGTTAATCTTTCCCCCCCCCTCCTCTCCCTCTTCCTCCTTTTCCTTCCCTCTTTCCCTCTGAGATTCATCATTCTGTTCCATGTTTCCATGCCTGTGCATTGAGCGTCTGCCCCCTAGTGGTTAGTGCACATCATAGCTACTGGTTGAATGGTCAAACAGTTGGCCGGTCGCTTAGGCTTTTTAATATATAGACTAGGGGCCCAGTGCACAAAAATTTGTGCACTCGGGGGGAGGGGGGTGTCCCTCAGCCCGGCCTGTGCCCTCTCACAGTCTGGGACCCCTCTGGGGATGTCCACCTGCTGGTGTGCCTGGCCAGCCTGGGTGAGAGGCCGATGTCTGTTTGCAGGCTGGCTAAGCTCCCCAGTGGGAACCCTTACCCCATGAGGGTGTGGCAAGCATGGGTGAGGGGCTGAGGGCAGTTTTCAGGCTGGCCACAGCCTCTTCAGGGTTCAGGTCCCTACTGGGGTGCCTGGCCAGCCTGGGAGAGGGGCTGAGGACCATTTTCAGGCTGCCCACAGCTCCCATTGACCCTTGGGGCCATCAGCCTGGGAAGCCATTGGGTGGCCGTGGCACATGCGGGGTGTGCCCCTGGCGACCCGATGGCTTCCCAGGACAGAGCCTCAGGGCCCGCCGGCTGGTCCTGCCCCCGGGCTTCTGCCTGGGAAGCCATCAGGTGGCTGGGGCACACACAGAGGCCCGTGTCTGTGCCCCGCAATGATCGATTCCAGGCCGCAGCCTCTTCCTGCCCTGCTCCTCCTGCCCACAGCTTCGGCCACTGGCCTGCTTGCTCTTCCTATCCTGTGCTATGGCTGGACCCTGTGTGCGGCTTCTTTCAGGCTGCGGCCTCTGCCATCTTGGCTAGGCTAATTTGCATATTGTCGCTCTGATCAGCTGGTGGACGTGGCTTACCCATCCCGAAGAGACGGTTAAGTTCAATATTACACTTTTATTAGTTTAGATGGTTCTTATGATATGGATACCACTAATCAAGCTTGCCACTTACATTATTTTAGTAGATTTATTTGAAATGATGGAAGAGTCTGAAGGTTTTTATAACATCTATTTGAAGTTAAACCTATATTGAACTGTAATTACCAGTGAGTTTACTTTGTAAGGACATAATTTCTCTAGTTTACCAGCTCACAACACCATGACATACTGGAAAAACTGTTAATTCTTCTGACCTTGTAAGATAATGTGTCTTCTTTTTCCCCTGGCTTTAGTGAGGCATAATTGACATAGACCATTGTGTAAGTTTAAGGTGTGCAATAATTTTTACATGTATATACTGTGAAATATTGTCACAATAAGGTTTGTTAGCACATCCTTTACATCACATAATTAGCATTTTGTTGTTATGGCAAGAACATTAAAGATCTGCTCTCATAGCTTTCAAGTATACTATACAGATTTGTTAACCATCATCACCACGCTGCGCAAGAGATCACGAGAGCTTACTCATCTAACAGCACAAAGTTTGTGCCCTTGAAGCAACAACTCTTTAATTCCCCCATTCTTCAGCCTCTGGCACCACCACTCCCCTCTCCATTCCTATCAGTTTGATGTTCTTAGAGTCCACAAATAAATGAAGTCATGCAGTATTTGTCTGTCTCTGTTTGACTGACTTCTCAGCATAATGCCCTCAAGGTCCATCCCTGTTGTTGCAGATGGCAGACTCTTCTTTTTTATAGCTGACTGATATTCCACTATGTAAATATACATATCCTATATAATAAAAGGCTAATATGCAAATAGACCGAATGGCGGAACAACTGGAACAACTGAACAACCAGTTGATATGACTTGTGCTAATGACTAGGGAGCATGCATGGAACATGGCTGGCATTGGCCACAGAGGGAGCAGGTGAGTGGGGTGCCAGATGAAGGTAGAGCACCAGTAGCTGTCATCAGGATGAGCCTCTTGTGGTTACTAAAAAATTCTTTGCCCCTGCATACCACAGTCCCACCCAGTGCTTGCACCTGCTGCCAGTGCTCAGTGCTGGTCCCTATTGCTTGGCACCATCAGAGAGTGTAAGAGGCGGCTGCCAACACTGATCACTCGTGAGGGCTTCTCCACCTCCCCCTGCTCCTGAGGGGTGATCAGGGCAGAAGCTGCTGCTCACACCTGCTGACGGCGCTAGCCCCAATCATTCTAGGCCCTCAGCAGGTGCAAATGAGGCCAGTGCCACCAGTGCATGGGGGCTGTGGTGGCGGGAGTAGGGCTGCCAGCAGACAGGGGACCAGAGGCCGTGGAGGGAGGGGTCAGGCAGGGCTGCAGAGCCTCGCAGCCCACAGTTCCTTTCAAGGTGCACAAATTTGTGCACTGGGCCCCTAGTATGTGTGTATCCTATCTAATAAAAGGGTAATATACAAATTAAGTATCACTCCATCACAAAGATGGCCGACCCCGAAGCCACAAGATGGCCGCCCCCATGGCCAAAGATGGCGGCGCCCATAGCCACAAGATGGTGGCCCAAATAGCCACAAGACGGAGGCATCCATAACCACATTCTAGCTAATAAAAGTAATATGAAAATTGGTGTTACTCCATCACAAAGGTGACTTCCCCCATGGCCACGAGATGGCAGCACCCAGTCTCGCTCAGCCCCGCCACTGAAGAGGTCAGGCCTGTTAGCCAGGCAGGTGGCAGAGGAGGTGGGGGACCCAAGGGGCGGGACAGGCAATCAGAGGGGGCTGGGAGTTCCCTGTCCAGACCAGAGGTTTTCGGCAGAGGCAGAGCCAGTGATTGGAGGGGTATGAGGGTGCCCTACCCAGGCATAAGACCTGGCCCAGAGGCCTCAGGCCTAAGCAGGGGCAAGGCTGGAGATTGCAGGGGCCTGGGTCCACAGAGCCAGCGATCAAAGGGGCAGGGGCGGAGCCTGCGATCGCAGGGGTCTGGGCATCAGTGGAGACAGCAAAGCAGGGGTCTGGGGGTTCCCTGCCCAGGCCTATAGCCTTGGCCAGAGGCTGCAGTGGGGCAAGGGCAGAGCCAACGATGGCAGGGGGCAGGATCAGAGCCGGTGATCACAGAGGCCTGGGCTCTGTGAAGCCGGCAATCAGAGGGGTTTGGGGGTCTTCTGCCCAGGCTTACAACCTCAGGCAGAGGTTACAGGCCTGGGCAGGGTTGGAGCTGGGATTGGAGGGGCAGGGATGGATCTAGTGATTGGAGCGAACTACAAGGAAACACCTTTTCTGACCACTCATTGGCTAAGCTCCCTGTACATTACTGGTAATATTCTTAGTAACTTGGGTAATAAGAATCCCTAAAGGCGATCTAGGGTTTTTCAACCACACTCCTGGAGAAAAAAAATGATGCTCCACTGCTGGAGGGCTAAGAAATGTCATAATCTGCCCTAACCTGTTTGGCTCAGTGCATAATGTCTCAGCCTGCTGACTGTAGGGTCTGGGTTCAATTCTGACCAAGGGCATATGCCTAGGTTGCAGACTCCTCTCTGGCCAGGGTCCAGGTCAGGGCATATGCAGGAGGCAACCAATCAAAGTGTTCCTCTCACTTTGATGTTTCTCTCTGTTTTTCCCTTCTCTTCCACAGTCTCTAAAAATCAATGGAAACATATCCTCAGGTGAGGATTAAAAAAAAGAAAGAAAGAAATGTCATATCCTATGAAAGACACATCTTGAAAATACCTAAAGAAAGTTGTCATTTCTTCATGGTGAAGGGACTGGGGTCCGTGTTGATGACAACACCTTGGTGGCCACGGTGACTGGCAGTGGTTGCAGCAGTGGGGTGATGGGGCTGGTGGCTTCCCCTGATTAGCCTGGTTGCCTCCCACAAAGGGAGGCCAGTCTGCGGATTAGGCCTGCTCCCCAAGGGCACCAGGAAGTGGGCCTAAACCATCAGTAGGACACTCCCTGAGGGCTCCCAATATGTGAGAAGGGGCAGGCTGGGCTGAGGAACCCCCCCCTCAGTGCATGAATTTCGTGCACCGGGCCCCTAATATAAATATATATATAAATATAAATATATAAATATATAAATATATATATATATATATATATATATATATATATATAATCACATTTGAAAATTCATTTATTCATCAGTGGACACTTAGATTGTGTCCATGTCTTGTCTATTGTGAATAGTGCTGTAGTGAACATGGGCATGCAGATATCTGTTTAAGATAGTTGTTTAATAAATGCCCAAAAGAGGGATTACTGGATCATATGGTAGTTCTAAGTTTTTAAGATTTATTTTATTGTTGAGAGTGTTAAAGATGTCCCCAATCCCTCCCTTTGCTCCCTTCCACCAAGCTTCCACCCCATCCAAGTCCTTCATCTGTCTGTGTCCATGAGCTATGACTAATTTGTATTTCTAAATCTCTTCACCTTTTTCATCCATCTCCCGCTCCCATCTGGCAACTGTCAAAATGTTCTCTGTATCTATGTGTCTGTTTCTGTTCTGCTTGTTCATTTATCTTGATTTTCAGATATTGTTGTAGATATGTATTTATTGCCATTTTATTGTTCCTATTTTTGATCTTTTATTTATTTTTCTTCTTCTTAAAGGAGACCCTTTAACATTTCATGTAATACTGGTTTAGTGGTGATGAACTCTTTTAGCTTTTACTTATCTGGGAAACCCTTTATCTGACCTTTAATTTTAAATAAAGTAATCTTGGTTGTAGGTCCTTGCTTTTTATCACTTTGACTATTTCTTGCCACTCCCTTCTGGCCTGCAAAGTTTCTGTTGAGAAATCAGCTGACAGTCATATGGGTACTCCCTTGTAGGTAACTAACTGCTTGTCTCATGCTGCCTTTAAGATGCTCTCTTCATCTTTAACTTTTGGCATTTTAATTATGATATGTCTTGGTGTGAGCCTTTTTGGGTTCATCTTGTTTGTTACTCTCTGTTTTTCCTGGACTTGTATGTCTATTTATTTCACCAGGTAAGGGAAGATTTTGTCATTATTTTTTTCAAATAACTTTTCAATTTCTTGCTTCCTCTCCTCTCCTTCTGGCACACCCATGATGTGAATGTTGGTACTCTTAAAATTTTCTCAGAGGGTCCTTTCACTATTTTCATATTTTTGGGTTCTTTTTCCATTTTACTGTTCTGATTGGGTGTTTTCTGCTTCCTTACATTCTAAACTCATTTTATTTATAAAAAAATATGTTTTATTGATTTTTAGAGAGAGAGGAAGGGAGAATGATGAAGTGATAGAAACATAAAAGAGAGAGAAACAGCATTGGCTGCCTCCTGCATGTGCACTACTGGGGATCAAGTCTACAACCCAGGTATGTGCTCTGATTGGGAATTGAACCAATGACCTTTTGGTTCATGGGTTGATGCTCAACCACTGAGCCACATGGGATGGGTGTTATATTTTAAATTCTTGATTTGATTCTTGGCATCTTCTACTGTACTGTTGATCACCTGTATATTATTTTTTATTACAGTTAGTATATCTTTCATTTCTGACTGGTACTTTTTTGTTGTTGATGTTCTCACTAAGTTCCTTGAAGTACTAGTAAGGTCCTTGAGTAGCCTTATAACCTTTGTTTTGAACTCTGTATCTGGTAGTTTTCTTGCTTGCATTTCATTTTGTTCTTTTTCTGGAGATTTCTTCTGTTCTTACACTTGTGACACATTTCTTTGTCTCTGCATTTTGGCTGCTTCCCTGTGTTTGTTTCTATGTATTAGGTAGATCTGCTATGTCTCCTGAACTTGGTAGAGTTGCCTTGCATAGTAGGTGTCCTGTAGGGCTCAGTGGCTCAGTCTTCCCAGTCACTTGAGCTGGGTACTCCAGGTGTGTGCCTGTGTGAGCTGTGTGCACTGACCTCTTGTAATTGAACCTTGGTTGAAGTTGGCATCGCTAGGAAGGATTGACCCCGAAGGCAAATTGGTAGCAAGGATCAGCTGCAACTGTAGTGGAGCCGACCATCTGGAGCAGGAGTTGCTTCAGTGGGACTTTGGTGCTCACTGAGTCTTCCCCTTGAGTGTGTCACTTGTGGAGGTGGTTGTAATCCTCTTGGTGCTGAGAAATGCTGGATGAGGGATGGGATGACATAAGCAAAATGTAATTGTCTTCCTTCCCATTTTGTGCTATTATTCTCTGTGTGTTTTGTTGTTGTTGTTGTTATTGTTCCACTGAGTTACTGATATTTCATAAATGGATTCCAGAGCTTTCCAATAACTATTTTTGTTTGTGGATAGCTGCCTAATTTTTTATCTTTGTGAAGGGATGGTGGCTGGGGTCTCCTCAGTTTTGGTGATGTCACTTGTAACTTGTGTTTCTCTTAATTGACTAGAAGTAGATCAAATTTCTAGAAGCAGGAGTAGTATTAGATAAGCTCAATGAAAACAAGACAGGTGGTCAGTAGGGAAAACTGATAAATCTCAGCTGTGACTCATGATTAGGGCTTACCATGTCTATTTACATACATGTATTTGGATCATATGTGAGCACAGAGCAATAAAGAAGAGCAAGAGACCTGTATGAAAAATCTGGATGCTGATAGAAATACAATTTTATATCATGTTTTCCTTATCAATATAGGGTAAGCATTTTCCCACCATTGGGCACCATGAGGACCTAATTTTCAATATATGTGTGATATTGTATGTCTGAGGCTGCATTATCTAGATGAGTCTTGTGTTATGTAATACATTTTCTAATCACAGTTAAACTCTGATTTTGTTAGGATCACAATTTTATGCTATTAAATGAAGGAGGATTGGGCATTTCAGAAACGTGTGAACTCACCTTTTTGTGGATTTACTTTGCATTTAGCTGCCACAGAGCCATGGTTAGTTCTATCCCAGTGGGTATGTTCTGTATTTTGAGTATATACTCTTTCAGGCCTAGGATTCTGATATTGGAGCTTTGGGCTCATCCTTTTGTCTGGAATAGTGGGCAAATTGAATTATCTTTAAATAAACAGTAAATGGGTAAATGATATGCTTTAAGAAGTCTGTATAGGGCATTCGGGGGGATGGGTAAAAAAGGTGAAGGGATTAAGTACCAATTGATTGTTACAGAATAGTCATGAGGAATATAGTCAACACTATTCTAATAATTATATATAGTGTCTGATGGGTATAAGATTTATCGGGGTGATCACTTAGTAATTTGTATAAATGTCTAATCATTGGGGTGTATATCTGAAAATAATACAATATTGATGTGAACTGTGATTGAAAAATAAAAATTATTTAAAAAGGAAAAAAATAAAGAAGGTTTTAAAATAAGTCTGTATAACTTACCTTAAGCTCCTTTTCTAGATTTAAATATATTTCAGAGGGAAAAAAAATCACAGTATCTAGTACTTTTAAAGCTGGAATTAAAGTGCATTAGGCTCTCTTGAATCTTGTTATCTGTCATTCTAAATCCTCTTGAAGTTAGGTATGAAGCATAATAGACTTACTATATTCAGTCGGAGTACTGAAGATCCCGGCTGGCTTTGGATTAGAAGGTTTTCAGCTATCAGTGCTGAGCTGCAGCTTGCTGCCAGCTGGCCCTGACAAGGCCAAAAGATGACTCTCACGGCGGTGGCTGCGGAGCGGGTGCCTTTTCATTAGGCGAGGGGAAGTGTCAATTAAAAGGGCGTAGAGATAAAGAAGCTGAGACTAGATTAACTGTATGCTTTTTCATGGATGATAAGAAAATCCATTTTCAAGTTACATTTCATTGGGGGTATCCTATCAGGCAAAGCTGGAGTAAGTTACACATTCAAAAAACTGTGTTTAGTCTTTAAAAAACTTATTCACTGCCTAGTAATAATTTCAGAAGACTATTTGTATGTATAAAGCAAACATAGTTTAAATAAAATGAAAAGCCGAGATCAAATATTTACAGTAACTTTCAAAGAAGTGAGAATCAGCAATCTTATTTTTTTCCTCTGGCTTTCCTACTAGTTTTCTACCACATAAGTCCTGAGTACTGCCAGTCTTTCAGTGGGGTTTCTAATCATAAAGTATTCTGAAGACTATTCGACGGATATCCACAAAAATGAACACTGCACATTTCCAGGACGACTGTCCTTTTTTTAAAAAAGGCAATGCATAGTAAGACGGAGATTAAGATTTCTGTCCAACATTAAACATTGAGCACATGTCTACAAAATGTGTGAAATGCCAAGCAAGAGATTGTTCCTCTGACTAATCCACATACATATAAATACAATTCCGTTTCCCTCTGATAGGAAATGGTTGGATAGATTTTTCTCAAATTGAGAAAGCCTTCTTCCCACTTAATATGTAGGCTGTGCCTTAAATAAGAAAGTCATCCAGGCAAGAGCCAGGAGAGCTCAGAGTTGCCCCCTCCCCCTCCCCAAACCACAGGCACTGATTTGCCCAGAGCAGCTTCTCACGCTGAAATTTGACTTATCTATGTACACATTTAGTGATAGCTTAAGATTCTTGCTGCATTTTTTTTTTTTTTGAAAACCCAACATAATATTGAAATTTAGTTACCTCCTTCTGGCCTCTACAGTTTCGCATGAGAAACCCGCAGTCATTAGCATGAGTGTTTTAACAGTAGTGCACGCTTCTCTCTGCCTGCTCTCAAGACTTATTTCTTTGTCTGAGTATTCCGACATTTAATTATGCTGAGTCCTGTGAAGAATTTTGTTGGGTTTAGCTTGTTTAGGGCACACGGCTTCTTGGATCTCTAGGTTTGTGTATTTTGCCAAAAATCAGGACATGTGAGCCCTATTTCACACTCGTCCTCCTCGCCCCCTGGGGCTCTGATGGTACGAATGTCAGATCTTTTTGTCATTGTCCCACAGAGCTCCAAGCTCTGCTCATTTTTCTTTCTAGCCTGTCTTCTCTGCTCTCATAGGGACTAGATTCCATTGCTTTTTCCTCAGGTGCAATGACAGCTGTCAACCTCCACTGCTGAGACTTATCCAAGTTTTATGATTCCTTTTCTCATATATATCTGGCCATTATTCTTATTTAGTTAATTTTCATTATTTCCATTTCTTTGCTGAGATTTTATATTTTTTTTTCAGTTTGTTTGAAGAGAATCTGTCATTGATTGTTAAAGCATTTTTGTGATGGTTGTTTTCAAATCCTGGTCAGAAAATTCCAATATCTGACTCATCAGCTGATTGGCTTCTTTCGTTCCAGTTGTGATCTCTTCATCCTTAGCCTGAGTAACTAGCTTGTGCCTGACATTTCCTCTATTATGATCGGAATGTCTGCATCCCATTTACATTTCATAGCGAGTAGGCGTTATCCTGCTGTTCAGCACAGAAGCCCTGGCATATTGTTTGGGTCTGTGGTTCCCAAGCAGTCAGTTTTCAGCTCATTTGCAGTTTATTTTAGTCGACTTGGTATCTCAGGAGCTGATGTTATTGGTTCCTGCTGGTGCTGCTCAAGATGGCAAAAGGGTTTTCTGAGGCTGGGGAGCTGGTGTTGGGATGGAGGGGAGGAGCCTCAGCCCATGGGGACCACAAGACCAGGTGGGTGTGTGGGATCCCTCTCACCAGTGTTGCTCAGCTGCCCTGTGTTTCTGGGTGAAGGGTGGGAGTGTCAGGCCCTGTGTGGAAGGAGAGAACTTTCCCCGGCAGCTTATTATTAGTGGGGTTTCCTATCCATGCCCCCTAGACATGTCAGAGGGACTCCCATCTGCCTGGGGAAGGAATGAGCCTCCCTCACTATCTGCCGTTGCTGGGTTGGGAAGAGAGAGAGTGTAAGTTGCCTCTTCTTGTGTTATTTTTCTGGTCCTGGGATCCCAAACCAGTTTGCCTTCCTCTTCCCACCTTTCAGAGTTTTCCTTGGCTTGCCTTCGTGTTATTTCCAGAATTTATAGTTCTACTTTGTGGGGAGGAGCAGGGAGAAATAAGTCTACTCATGTTGCCCCAATGTCAGGTGACCACCTACCATGGCAGGTTGGGAGAAGGAAGGAATTTGGGACCAACAGTGTCAGCTTGGAATCCTTGTTTAGCTGCTAATCTGTATGATCTTGGAAAATTTAACTTCTCTGAGCCTCATTTTCTTTATCTGTAAGCTGGGTTAATTGCTTTATTCATTCACTATTCATTCAACATGTCTGTCTTGCAACCTTACTCTAAATGAGCCCTGTCCGGGCTCTGGAGATCTGTGGGGTGTAACACATGTGAGACCCCAGCCATTGCACGTTCTTGCGGCATGCACAAGTAGCCAACAGGCTGAAAATGTGCGGTTCCAGCGAGTGACCAGTCCTGTGAGCACACACGGATCAAGGTGCTGCTGAGAGACAGAGGTGGGTGCTTAGGTGGGTATACTTCCAGTGCTGGGAGGGTCTCTCTGAGGAGGCCACATTTCACTCACTCATCCGTTCCACTGACTCAGCCACATTCATCAAGCTCTTACTAGGCCCCGGTATCTATTTGATCAAAGACCTGAATGATAACAGGGCCCAATCATTTGAAAATATGGGGGGGTAGCATTCCAGGTAGGGAGAGACTGTAGAAAAACAGTCCTGAGGTCGGAAGAATCTTGACAAGATGAGGAGCAGAGAAAGGTGTGCAATATGATCGGAACGTCATAAACGAGGGTTTCAGAAATGATCAGAAAGAGAGGCAAGAAACAGATTTTGTGGGGGGGCCATGATATGTGCTCAGTTTTATTCTGCCAATAACGGGAAGCATTTGTGGAGTTAAACAGATAAAGTGATACAATTTATGGATGTTTGATACAATTTATGGAAGTGATACAATTTATGGAAATAGCTACAGCTACTGTAGCTATTTCCTGGGGAAGGGAGTATAGGAGTACAAAAATAGAAGTTAGAAAGCTGTTTCTGTATCCAGGTATGAAGGAATGAACCTTGACCTGGAGAGGCCGCTGTGGAATACAGAAGTTGTAGGTTGGAGATCTATTTTGTGGCTTGAGCAGGAAAGATTTGTCAGAAGGATTGGCTCTGTGAAGTTAAGGGGACAGTGGGGAATCTATTTTGGACTTTGGCTGGGTGGTAGGAGACGTGTTAGGTGTGTGAACACTGGGGGAGGGGATTGCACTAGAGTTTGGGTCACGAATGTATTTGCTTTGGGTAAGCTAAGCCTTGAGGTATCCATAGACATTCACGGGGACGTGCTGTAAGTGGTAAATATCCAGGTCTGGAGCTCATGGGGTTCAGGGCTGGGGCTACCATCACTAATCTCTAAATGGTATTTAAGGCAATAGGACAGCAGGAGGTCATGGAGGAGGTCATTACATAAAGAGAAAAGAAGACCTGAGCTACTCTTTAATTTTAAAGTCAAGAATAGGAGAAGGTGCATCCAGGAAATAAAGACTAAGAACCAGTTGTTAACAAAAACCTCATAATCCAGTGTTCAAGAAGCTAAGGGAAGAAAATATTTCAAGAAGGGGGAAGTGATTGACTTTGTCAAACATTTTAGTAACACAGAGACAAAGAGTTGACCAATGAAGTTGATAATTCGGAAGGATCGAGTGCCTTGACCACTCATTTCAGTGGAATACTCAGGGTTATTGTGAAAATCATTTATATAGGAAGTTAGGCATGTGACTCATTTTAATTACTTTTCCCTTCCTCAGTTCCTTCACGTGTAAAATGGTGATAATGGTCTTATGCCCTTGTCTTTTTTTTTTATGTTCACATCACTAGGGTTTTGTAAGTATCCAAGGATAGTGCAAGAGAAAAATGAACCCGTGCAGAGCCGCACAAATACACACTTAATATTTAGTTATTTATCTTTATATATTTGTAGGTAAACATGTTTTAAGCAAATGCACACTCAACACATACACCTAATGAATGGATGCTTAGTCTTAAAAAAAATAAGTTTGATCTAGTAACAGTGACCTCTATATCATAAGTATTTAAATAGTTGGATTTGTCTTTAAAAACACATGTAGATATAAAAAAATGCATTATTTTAAAACAAATTTTTGAGCCAGACTTTTCAAGGTTGACAGATATGGGTATTTTAAAGGTGCTCTCAAAGTTTATTTTTAGAGATTATAACATAATCTCTGCATTAACCACTGCTACTGACATTACCATCGTAACAATCAGAGTTAAAATTGCAGCAATAATTGCTATCATTTTTAGACCATATCCATATTAGGCAATTTACATATATTATCTCACAGAACCTTGATAACCACTGTATGATGTAGGAACTATTATTGTCTCCACTTTCCAAGTGAAAGATTTAGTCTTGGAGAGAACTGCAGATACTGTGAGCTCGTTTTAAAAATCACATATTTCTGAATCCCTTGTTCTCACTCTTAATACAATTCTGCCTTTTCCCTTTTGGGGGTGTGGAGTGGTTTCGAGCTGGTAAGATGAGGGATCTGAAGTACCTACGCAGAAGAAGTTTCTAGACTGGAGACCAAGATCAAGTTTCGTTTCTTCTAAGAAATGAAAATCAGCATAGGAAAAATGCTGGAAGGTGGGCCGGGATCAGATCAGGGAGGGAAAGGGCCTGGGATGTGACAAAACCATTTGCAAAATGGGGGACTCTACCCGAGCCTGAAGGCAGGTCATGAAGGAGGAGCGGGGAGCTAGCCAGGCCACAGGTAAAGAGCATCCCGGCTGTCAGTTCATGAGGCAGGAGAGCATCCAGGAGTCAGGGTTGTGGGTGCTGGAGTCTGAGGCTGAGAGCGCATGGCTTTGGGGGCGGGGGGGAGTCAGAAAAGTGAATACTTTACAGGCAGCTGGGATTTGTTTAACTCAGCTATGAGGCCAGACCTGCAGACAGGGAGGCGACTGGCACAAAGGAGGGGGTTTATTATGCTCCCAGATCCCCCGGAAGGAAGAGGGCAGGAGGCGTGGCCCAGGGCAGGGCCACAGGGAAGCACCTGGGTGGGTGAGGAGCAGAGGGAGGGAGGGGAATATGAGCAGGAACCTTTCCTGTGGTTTCAGGGGCAGGAAAGGGCAGGATAAGCAGCATTGGGATTGGCTACTTGGAGAGATTTCAGCAGGCCCCGGCGTGGAGGGCCTCTTTCCTGTTGTGTAGTACCTGGTGGGGACATGAGGGCTGGTGGATGGAGGCCTGCAACTAGAGAGGCTGACAGGAAAGGGTCTGGTGTGTGGCCTCTGCTTTGATTGATCTGCTATGAAAGATGAACTCTCTGGTAGTTGTTTGCTATCAATAGGAATTAGCTCACCCCCAGGTCAGCCCAGCCTCAGGTGCCGAAGCATCAAGGCACATAAAATAGAAAGGCCTGGCTCACACCGTGGTGAGCATTTATGATACACAGGGCACAGACTTCACCTCATTTATTTCTCATGACAACCCTGAAGGAAGGAATTCACTTTGGATTTTATAAGTGAGGAAACGTATGCCATTTGACTGTGGAGAAGTCTCCGTTTAGAATGGAATCTGCCAGTGTCAGTGCGAGCGAATCCCAGTATTGGGTAGAGGCAAAACCTTCCAAGAGCTTGGAGGTCCGAAGTTTAGCAGCAGAACCGACAGTGACGAAATGAAGCTGGAATGGAACATTGTGTGTTGAAAAGCTGTTGACTAGTTTTGCAGAACGTGTCCAGTAACTATATATGGAATTGGATGTAATTTCATCTGGTGGTAGGTTTTCTAAAAATAAGCAGGCTGTGGTTAAGGTGAAGAGACTTGCAATGCTGTTTAATGGACGCAAGTTCTCAAGTACTTGATACCTGTTTATTAGCTGCCTTTTCTTGCACTCTGTATGGTTTTACAACTTCTTTCTTGTTTAAAAAAATGTTTTTATTGATTTCAGAGAGGAAGGGAGAGATAGAAACATCAATGATGAGACAGCATCATTGATAAGCTGCCTCCTGCGTGCCCTCTACTGGGGATCGAGCCCACAGCCTGGGCATGTGCCCTAATGGGAACCAAACCACGACCTCCCGGTTTATGGGTCAACACTCAACCCCTGAGCCACACCAGCTAGGCTGTTTTTCCTACTTTTTACCAATCTAGACTGTAAACAACTCAAGATAAGCACCATGTCTAGATCCCACTTAGCATCCAGCAAGTTCTGGACATATGGCTACCCAGCAAATATTAAGATTTTGTGACTTTGTTGCTTAAAAGCATCCTAGGAAGCCTTTCATGTAGCCCTCTAGTCTTATGATGAGGAAACAGCCTTGAGGAGGATGACATGCTTGTCCAAAGTCAAAGGTGAGGTAGTGATGGTGCTACGACTCTGTCCAGTGCCTGGTGCCCCTCACCAGGCCTCTTGATTGGTAGATTGGGTATTCAGTGCTTGCTTTAGCTTCCTTAGGAGCTTCCTGGGCTTTTACAGAAGCTAGATTCATTTAAATGTTTTACAAATTCTAATTGCCCATAATTATAGAAAATGTCTTGGATGATATAATTTTTAACTAGGCCTTTATTCTGTCATTTGTCATTGATATAGATGACAGGAATAGAATGTGTATTAAAAATGTCAAGTGTACTAGGATGATGACATTTTATGTAAGAGCATAATTAAATCACACTTTAGAAGAACTGATAATCCCTATCTCCAAAGAAAATGAATTATTTTTGAGAACACTTTGAGGAGTCTCCATCGGCATTCTGTAATTCAGAACCAGCTCTGTGTGTTACCCCAGAGCTGCCAAAGCAGAAGAAAGATGGTTCTGTCTATGGCCACACAGGAAAGACCATTCAAAACAGACGTCTAAGTGTTCCCCAGGCACAGGTAAGGTTGTCCAGGCACAGGGGAGGTCGCCCAGGCACAGGGGAGGTCG
>PVJC01007705.1:0-50617 GCA_004026665.1 Murina feae | reverse complement strand
CGCTCCCCGATGCCCCGCAAAGGGCCTGGGAAGCCCACCAAGCAGGCCGCCGACCCCCTGCAACCTCTTACCTGCTCCCTGGTGCCCCACAAAGGGCCTGGGAAGCCCACCAAGCAGGCTGCCGACCCCCTGCCGCCTCTTACCCGCTTCCCAGTGCCCTCTAACCCTGCCGCCTCTTTCCCACTCATGGGTCCTGGGTCCTGCGCTGTTCTGCTCTGCAGCCGCTCTGTCCACTCAGGAGGCCCCTCAGCCCGGCCTGTGCCCTTTCACAGTCTGGGACCCCTCGGGGGATGTCCACCTGCTGGCGTGCCTGACCAGGCTGGGTGAGGGCTGATGGCTGTCTCCAGGCTGGCCAAGCCCCCAGGAATGTTCCTCACCCCATTGGGTTGTGGCCAGCCTGGGTGACAGGCTTTCAGGCTGCCCACAGCTCCCAATGACCCAATGTCCCAGCAAGGCTGGCTGGACGCAGGTTACTGAGGTTTGTTTATCTCCTATAATTGATGCTGTTCCTTTAAGGCGGCTAACGAACCCTCCTCTCTGCCTCATCTTGAGGCTTCTATAATGAAACAATGTTGTTATCTTAGACTCAGGCCCGGCTTCAGCTCCGAGGATTGTATGACTTATACATTGTTGCAAATGCATGTTTCGCTTAACCAAGGCTAAGCGAGCCGTTGCGCAGGCAGTTTCCCTTTCGCTCCTGCTGCAACAGATGCTGCCCTTTACTCCGTGAGTGGCACCTGCCATGTTGGCTGGGCTAATTTGCATACAGTTGCTCTGATTGGCTGTTGGGCGTCCCGGAGAAACGGTTAATTTTACTATTCTGCTTTTATTAGTTTAGATTATGATATACTAGAGGCCCAGTGCACAAAATTTGTGCACAGGTGTGTGTGTGTGTGTGTGTGTGTGTGTGTGTGTGTGTCCCTCAGCTCAGTCTGCACCCTCTCCAATCTGGGACCCCTCAAGGGATGTCTGACTGCCTGGTGGGATTGGGCCTAAATAGACAGTCAGACATCCCTCTCACAATCCAGGACTTTTGGCTCCCAACCACTCGCCTGCCTGCCTGCCTGATTGCCCCTAACCACTCCCCTGGCAGCCTGATTGATGCCTAACCACTCCCCTGCTGGCCCGATTGCCCCCAACTGCCTTTCCCAGCCAGCCCAGTCACTCCCCGCTGCCCTCCCCTACTGGTCTGGTTGCCCCCAACTGCCCTTCTTGGCAGGCCTGATCACCCCCAACTTGCTGCTTAACATATCTGCCCTCCCTTGCAGACCTGGTCCCTCCCAACTACCCTCCCCTGCTGGTCTGATGGCCCACAACTGTCCTTCCTTGCTGGCCATCTTGTGTCCACATGGGAGCGGCCATCTTTGACCACATGGGGAAGCCATCTTGTGTGTTGGAGTGATGGTAAATTTGCATATTACCTCTTTATTATATAGGATTATATATATTATGTTTTGGTTTTATTATTTTCTTGTGTTATTTATTTCTTCTTTTATGTCTTTATTTTAAACATATTATTATTTGATAACTTTTATCTAAAGATTTTGTAGACCTACTAGTATTCTTGTTGCTTATATTTGTCAACACCTTTCATGATGGAAATCTTGAGGCCACAGAGGGCAGAACCTGGCACCCAGAGAGTGACTCACCCTATGTAGCAGAACCCCAAATTTTCTGATCCTATCACCAAGCTACTGCAAATGTTTAACCAATACAACCCCTGCCCTGATACCACAAAATAGAGTTTGAAAGAAACTCAGACAGGGATGTGCTAGGCTTGAGGAGGGCTGTTGCTTGGACCTCAGACTTAAACCTCAGCTTGGGATCGGGAAGGGCAGGCCTCTGGGGCCAGCCTTCAGGAGTCACAGAAGGAGGTGCCCAAACCTTATTAAAAGTGCAAACAAGAGTTAGCAGTGGAGCCAAGTCACTAACCAAAAGCAGGTAATCAAGGAAACCAAAGTAATTGCCAAAGAGCAATAAGTAGACAAAACCAAATTCAAAACCAGAGGGGGGGCCAAACCCACAGTGTCAGGATGATGGATGATGGTGGATCAGCCTGGGGTGGCATGCCTCACTTGGGCTTTGAACTTTACTGAAATCACTGCAGTTACTTATTTCTTTTCCCTCTTTCTCTTTCTCTCTACCTCCCTCCTGCCCTCCTCCCTCCTCTCTTGTATTTTTCTTTAATATTCAAGCCTCATTCTGGATGTCCTGTAACAACCTTCTTCATAGCTCTCCCCGTCTCAACCAACTCCATAGTAACCTCAAAATAATAGAAAATGGTAACTGATCTTTGAGCTAAGAATGCTTTTTATTAAAAAAAATATTTTTAAATAATTATCCCTTAAGAACTTTCTTAATAGCCTGTATTTTGCCTCTTGGACTCAAGATCTAAAATACTTATTCTGTGACCCTTTAAGAAAAAGTTTGCCAACCACTCTAGTCAATATGGAAATATTTAATATAATACCATGTTATCAGTTCCATTTTTCTCTATTCTTTTCGATAGGTATACATTCACAATGAGAAATAATGCGAGAGCCTGTTGCGTTCTTTTCCAGCACTCTCATGTCCCCATCTCACTCTCCTCCATCGTTTCTTTCCAGAGATTTCCTCAATCTCCTTGAAAAACATTTTCATTTTCTCACTTTCCATTCATTTCTTACCCCATTGCAATCTGGCTATTGTGTCAACCACAGCACTTGCTTTATCTGGGGTACCACTGCCTCTTAATAGCTAAATCCACAGGACCCATTTCCATCCTTAATTTATGTTTTTCTCGGTGGCACTTAGCATAATTAACCAATTATTAAAACTCTCCTCTTCCTTGGGTCCTACAACACCATGTTGGCTATGTTGCCAACTAACACATTTTAGAAGAATATTTAGGCTGAGTCCTAGATCAGTCATTGAAATAACAAGAAACCATCTTTGGAAAAAAAGAAAGAAACTACCAATGAGTAAGTAGAATAAGACCAGGAATCCAAGAACGAACGAACCACTGTTAGAGAACTTATCCATGTGATTCATCCCATTAAAACTAAATGAGGACAAAATCATAGGATTACATGAATAAATACTGGAAAGAGGTTAGTAAGAGAGTGAGAATAGCACAGCATCAGTTACTCAAGATGCAATACTAAAATTCTGACTACTTGAGGCCCATTGGCTGTCTGGGATGGAAGGGCAGGACTGATTCTCTTTCAAGATGAAATAGGATCAGCAGCAAGCCAGCTTTGGAGACGTGTTCAAGGGTGTCGCCATTCCTAGAAAATCTCACCCACTAATTTGCTCCCCTTAGACACCTCAGGCACTTGCTTCCTCCCTGACCCTCCAAGAAACCTTCACACAATAGACAGACTCTTGCTCTCTGCTCCACCGTAGGTGGGTGACAGGGAACTTTTGGTTGCACCCTTTCCTCATTCTTCCTGTATCTCATAGTAAAGGGACATCAGCAGCCACATCTCCTTTCCCTGCTTTCCTGTTCTTTGATTTATCACAAACATACATCTACCACTTATTTTGTGATTTGTCTCTGTCTTGCAGTTGCCTCTCTGGCAACACTGAGCTTGTGCTGGTGCTATGCCAAGACAGAGGGCCGAGGTGACCCCCACAAGAGCCCAGCCACTTCCCCATGGGCTGCGTTTCTCCCTTCCCCACTCAGAGGGAGACTGGCGTAGGCAGCAGGTAGAGGGGTAGGGCTTGATGAGGAACATGGGTTATTAAGTTACTCTTTTAAATTGTAATTTTGAAATTGAGAGAGAGATGGAAATATAATGAACAACAGAAACCTATTCAGGTTAGTAATGATAATAATTTTCTTTCATAATCCTTGATCCTTTCATTTTTAAAGCACTTTGTGTCTACTATCCCACTGATGGTAGGAAGAAGTTTTAAATGTTAAAAGTATGCCTGTATCCTGTCCCATAAAAATACGTACATTCCTCCCCTGGCTGGTTTGGCTCAGTGGATAGGGTGTCAGCCTGCAGACTGATGGGTCCTGGGGTTCGATTCCAGGTCAAGGGCACATGCCTGGGTTTTGGGCTCAATCCCCCTGGGGGCATGCAGGAGGCAGCGCCCTCTTCCCTCTCCCTTCCTCTCTGAAATAAATTATATATACATAGAACGCATGCATTCCTGGCCCAGCTGGTGTTGCTCAGTGGTTGAGTGTCAGCTATGAACCAGGAGGTCACGGCCTGATTCCCTGTCAGGGCACCTGTCTGGCTTGCAGGCTCGATTCCCAGTAGAGAGCATGCTGGAGGCAACCAATCAATGATTCCCTCTCATCATTGATGTTTCTATCTCTCTCTCTCTCTCTCTGAAATCAATAACAATACATTTTAAAAATACATACATTTCTTTAATCTTCTAGTCACTAGAGGCCAGAATAGGATTGCATTGTACAAAAATGTAGTTGGATGGTGAAAAACCCAGCTTCCCCAGATGGTTAACCTCAAACTAGAAACAGCCTGAGGTCTTAAAAAGTCTGATTAGATATGAACAAACTTTCTCTAAAAAATATATCAAAATAAAATAGAAACAGACATCAGAGCATTGTGGGCCCTCATTGTGGGTGTGTTTCAATCCTATATAATAAAAGCCTAGCAACCATAATAGCAAAACGACCAGATCAACCACTCAACCAGTGTCTATGAGGTGCACTGACCACTTCTCAGTCCCTCCCCCCAGCTGGCAGGCTCCAATCACTGCTGATGGTAAATGGGGAAACGGGGTGGGTGGCAGGGGATGCGAGCAGCACCAGGCCAAGGCTCCTGCCCTGGGGTCGCCCTACACACAGAAGGTGATGGGCAGCAGGGGTGGGACTGGAGAGCAGGCAGGAACTGCTGACCTCTCAGTCCCTCCCCCAGTCATCAGGTCATCAGCCTCCCATCACTAGAAGGCCAACAGGGAACTGGGGTGGGTGGTGGGGGGGGGCAGGGCATGCTGCCGGCAGCTGGGGAAGATGGCTTTGATTGCAGGCTAGGCCTAGGGACCATACCTGTGCACAATCTAGTCTGATAATAAATTGCAAATGCAGGTGTGTATTTCTTCAGGCAATGAGGTAAAAATACAATTTGGCTTCACAAGTCAATTCCCAGAGCAGAGGACTGCATGAAAGCATCTTACCAGATGACCCTCCTAAAAATAAGCAAAAGGAATATTTTTAACAGTCTTTCAATATAAGGCATTTTCACATGAAAGGGTGTACAAAACGTCAGCACTGCTTTATCTAAACTACCCTTCAATATGTAAAATCTGCCATTAACGTTCCGTGCATGCTTTTGCCTTGCATCTGTTAAACCAGCTGTTTATTCTGACCCTATCTTTTTCAAGTGGATATGTCAGGAAAAGCATATCAAGCGAATGTTTTCACTTAATAAAAACTGTCAACTATGCAGTACAACCGAACTTCTAATGAAAACTACACTCTCTTCACATTGAGCATCCAGTTCCCAGGAGAACAAAGTCCCTTGGCCTCTACACGTGGAAGCCATGGGGAACACTAAGTCCCCTGCCAAAAACATAAACAAAACTAAAAAGTAGAAACATGAAGTTTCATCACTAGGGATTCACAACTTTGCATTAAACAATTCCTCTCATACCCTAGTATCTTTAAAAAATGCAGGTAGTTTTTTGAGAGAAAACCACCTTTGATTCCTATTTCTCTTCATGATAAAGAATATGGAGGAGGATGTCAGACTCCTTTTTTAAAATATATTTTTATTGATTTCAGAGAGGAAGGGAAAGGGAGAGAGAGAGAGAACCATCAATGATGAGAGAGAATCATTGATCAGCTGTCTCCTGCATGGCCCACACTGGGGATGGAGCCTGTAGCCCAGGCATGTGTCCTGATCAGGAATCAAACTGTGACCTCCTGGTTCATAGGTTGATGCTCAACCAGTGAGCCATACTGGTCAATCCCTACCCCTCTACCTGCTTTCTACGCCAGCCTCCCTCTGAGTAGGGAAGGGAGAAATGCAGCCCATGGGAAAAAGTGGCTTGGCTCTTGTGTGGGTCACCTCGGCCCTCCGTCCTGGCATGGCACCAGCACAAGCTCAGTGTTGCCAGAGAGGCAACTGCAAGACAGAGACAAACCACTGGCCATTATATACTAGAGGCCCAGTGCACAAAAACTTGTGCACTTAGGGGGTTCCCTCAGCCCGGGCTGTGCCCTCTCGCAGTCTGGGAACCCTCGAGGGATGTTCACCTGCTGGCTTAGGCCCGCTCCCCAGGGGATTGGGCCTCAGCTGGCAGTCAGACAATCCTCTGACAGCCTGGGAGCCCTCGAGCGATGTCCACTTGCCAAGCAGGGAGCAGGCCTAAGCTGCAGTTGACATCTTTACCGCTGCTGAGGAGGCAGGAGAGGCTCCCACCACCACCGCTGTACTGGCAGCCATCAGCCGTCAGCCTGGCTTGTGGCTGAGCAGAGCTCCCCCTGTGGGAGTGCACTGACCACCAGGGGGCAGCTCCTGCATTGAGCATCTGCCCCCTGGTGGTCAGTGTGTGTCATAGTGACCAGTCATTCCCAGTCATTCTGCTGTTAGGGTCAATTTGCATATTACCCTTTTATTATATAGGACTATATAGGATGTTTAATCCTATATAATAAGCCCTACCCCTTGATAATAAGGTGAGAGGTGTGACATTTTACCTCAGGCTAATATGGCCTATTTTACATTTTCTAAACAACTATTTATGAATGGCCACTACACAGCAGGCAGGATCCAGGTGTTGTGATAGCTGTAGTGTGAAATAGTGCAGGAGACAGATGATAAGCAGGTACAGTACCTGAGTGATGATTTCAGACACTAAGCAATAACTTAATACTGTTTTGAGACCAAGTAAACCAGAGAAAAGACAGAGCACTTCAGAGACAGTGTCACTGGGGTCCGTGCAGGACGGTGTCCCAATGGCCTAACACCAAGGTCCTCCACTTTCACAAAAAGGGAAGTGAGTCAATTGCTTCCCTGGGGAGCAGTCATTTCCAATTAGTGATGATGCTGAGAGTAGTGATACAGGTGGCCATGTGCCTGCTCTGCTGCTGGAGCTGCCAGTCCCCTCACGCATTTCCCCCATTTTCCCACTTATAAGGACCCCCCCGGGGTCCTCACCAGATGTGTGAAATAGGAGTCCCAGATTGTTTGCATGGATATTGTCAATAATCATTTGTAACGGACTCCATACATGGTGCAGCTTATTGTCTGGATTCAAAGTAAGTGAAATACTTCAGCTTAGTTTCATCATTCACATGACCACTCCCATGATCTCTTCATAATGCTCCATTATCTGAGCAGAGAAAGAGAAATGGTGGGAGGGAGAATTCCTGGGAGAGTTTGCATTGGGGTCATTTGAGATAGCCATGACAGGCCACCTGAAAGGAAGAGAGAGCTAGGGCCAACCTGCCTCCTTGAGCCCCCACTCCCGCTTCCCTTCTCCCCCTTCCTGCCATGATTCCACAGGCAGGTCTCACATAGGGTACACAGCCACACCAGCTGACTGTCTCACAGCCCTTTTGCTCTTAATACACTGTCCTTGCTTTTTCTTCTTTTCTGTACTTTTGCTGGCTGATGTCTCTCTCTTCGTTCTCACATGAGATCCTCTTCATCTTTACCTACTGCAGCTTCTTCTGTTTTTATCCCCCGGCCCACCCCTTTTACTTTGAAATATGTTCCTTTTAGATAAGAAGATACAACAAAATGAAGAAGTTACATCAGGCAGATTAGTCTCCTGGGAAACAGCAGAGAAACAGATAGTCTATTGACGGGGAAAGAAATGGGTGGAGGAAAGAGAAAATAGCAAATGTATGGACACCTGGCATGTGTGTGGTACCTTGTGGGTTATACAGCACTTTCATGTTTGTGATTTCCTTTGCTCTTCGTTCCAACACCTTGGGATATGCAGAGCAGCAGGCCTCCTTTCTTGGCTTTTAGGAAAGGAAGGGCTGGAGAAGTGAGGGGCTCTTCCAGGGCCCACAGCACCATCTCAAGCCCCACTCTCCTCCCCTTCCCCTCCTTCTCTTCCTCCTCCTCCTCCTCCTCCTTCTCCTCTTTCTTCTTCTTTTTTCTTCTTCAACTTATCTTTACTGTTTAAAGTATTACAGATGTTCCTTTTTACCCCTCCATTGACCCTCATCTACCCAACACCCTGTACTATTTATTGTCTGTGTCCCTGGGTTATGCATCTATGCATGTCTGTTCTTTGGTTAATCTCTTCCCCTCCATCCCCTGCCCCCTACAGAGTCAAGCCTCCTCTTCTGAATCCAAATCCTTTTCTCCGTGATGCCATGGAAGATGCCCAGGAAGTCCTCACACAATACAGGAATTGCTCTACACCTTCTGCAGGGTTCCTCCTGCAACTCATTACCTAAAAGAGAGTTCCGAGTTCCTCAATAGTGGTGTTGGGCTCCTAAGGTTGTACATGTCACTTCTATCCAAGAAGCATGGGATGGCTCCTACAGGAAATCACCGTTGACTATAATGGGCCTTAGCAAATGTTTCTTGGTAAAGGCTGAGTCCTTCCTGATGTCTTAGGCTGCAAGTGTCAGAGGATTCCATGTCCATTGGGTTAAGAGTTGCTGTTAGCCTAAAGGCCATGGGAGGAATTTGCAATGCTTTGGAAAAAGTACCTCAGCTGCCCTCTGCCAACTCCACTCCCATCCTTACTCATGAGACTTCGGCTCCTCTCTTGTTTCCACCTTGATTTTGTCCACTTCTGGTTTTCTTCCTGTCACCTTTGTCCTCCTGATTACTGATTTGATTCTATGGCCCACCTGGTTTACCTGTTCCCCTTTGTGAGGACATTTGATGCTTCTGGCACAAATTCTCGGGGCTGATCCCCAATGTTTACAACTTCTCCCTCTTTCCCATCATAGACTCCCTGCTTACCCAGCCCTTTCCTGACTTCATCTCTGCCAGTTCTCTTGTATGACGACTGAGCTAGAGTTGTCTTGAAGAAGTTGGGAAAGCAGACCACCAAAAGTAGCTTGGTGCTGTTCCCCTTCCCTATACTCTCTTCTCTGTGGCCCCACTCTTGAGATACACTGCAGAAAATACTTGCAAATGTGTAAACTGGAGGGTGTTTGTTGTAGCATCATAAAAAATACAAAAAAATGACCTAAATCTCTATTAATAGGAAATGATACTTCCAAATAACAGAAGACAGCTTTCTATGTGCAGACACGGAAGGATCTTTGAGTCAAATTTTAAGTGAAATAAACAAGAGGCAGAACAAGATTTAACTTCTTTTGCTACCATTTGTGTTAATAAAACAAGAAATGACACTTGTATAAGCACAGAGTTTCTTGGGAAGGCAGCAGGAACAGTGGTTATCTCCGGGGAAGGTAATAGACTGGGGAAAGGGTGGCCGTGAAATTTCCTTGCTGAGCTTCGTGCCATGTGTACAGCACCTTTCCAAAAATTCTAATGGAAAACAAGATCAAGGCTTTAGAATCAACATAAAGATGTGGAGATAGATGGGACCTTAGGGATCACTTCTGTTGGACAGATTAGAACATTATCATTAAGGGGGAAATAATTTGTCCAAATTCCCACAATTCCTAAGTGAAGAGCGATGACTAAGTCCTTCACTGTCACTGGGCACCTATGCTCGAGGGAATGCAGCGTCAAAACCTTACATATCCATGGGACTTACAGCATAAATGACAGTGTTATACTCCAGCCTGAGACATTCAAGACTCAGTTTCTTCACACTGTAAAATATGAACAAGAGCCCTAGCTGGTTTGGCTCAGTGGATAGAGCACCGGCCCTGCGGACTGAAGGATCCCAGGTTCAATTCCGATCAAGGGCACATACCCAGTTGCAGGCTCAATCCCCAGTAGGGGATGTGCAGAAGGCAGCCAATCAGTGATTCTCTCTCATCACTGATGTTTCTCTCTCTCTCTCCCCCTCTCCTTTCCTCTCTGAAATTAATAAAAATATATTTTTTAAAATGTGAACAAGAAAGTTGTGAAGATTAAATTACATAGTGCATGTTTACCCTAGTACCTAGCACATACTAAGCATTCGATAAATGTCAGTGGCTTTTGTTTATTACTTTGAGGCTATTGTGGAGGATTTGGGCAGGGAGAGCTATAAGGAAGGTTGTCATAGGAGAGTCTGGAGATGAAAGTTTGCAAAGTAAAGAGAGAAAGACTTGATTCTCATTTATTTAACCACTAGAGAATCTTATTGAGTAAATGATGTTTAACATGGAAAACATACGTGTGAGAGGGCTATTGTAGAGAGAAGTTCTGGCCTCTTTCACTCAAAAAGGCCACTAATGGCCACCAGTGACCAGCATTGTCTCTTATCCTGAAAAACAAATATACACAACCCAGGACCACCTGCTGCCCTTCTTTCCATTTCTCCTTCATTTCCTCTCATCAGAAAGCCCTCATTTTTCCTGCTAGCCTATTTATTTTCCTACTTTCTTTTCTTTGGGGCCACGGGTCAAGTGGTGACTCAGTGTGCTGAGTGTTCCACTGGGAACTTGCTGGCCTTCCTTAGAGACGCATGAGAAGACCCTGCATCCCGGGCAGCTTTGTTCACAGTGGTCTGAGCTGAGAAGCTTAGCGAGAGCTCTGGCAAAGCCGAAGCTTCTGGGAACCCTTCCTCTCCCTTGCCCTGTAAACCAGGAAGCCACCTCCTTAGAAACTGATGGGCAAGAAAATGAGGTCCCTTCTTTTGTTCACCACTTCGTGATTTGTAATCATTACATTCCAGCCAGGTTCTGTAATCAGCCCTCCTACGTTCAAACCCTCAGTTCTCCATGATAGCTCTGTGATCGTGGGCAAGTCATGTAACCTCTTTGCCCCAGTGTCTATCTGAAGAAGTGGTGAGGACGAAATGAATTCATCCAGCTAAAAGGCAGAGCACAGACTGGACTCTTAGTAAGTTCTTTACAAAGGTTAGCTTGCAATGGTAGCAGCAGCTATAGTGATAGCAGAAGACAGCGAAAGAAATAAAAGGGAAATCTGGGTGTTTGAGAAAGATCCATAAGCACTGACCTTAAGAAAAGAAGGGTCATTACCACCAACTCCACTTGTGTGTGTACCCCTCCCCCATAGCCCTACCCCTCACCCTTCCACTCCCCACCTCCTTAGTCAGGTCTTCAGTGACCTGGATTCTCAGTAAAGAATGCAGTTTGGTTCTAGCAGTCCTACAAGCGAATGAGTTTAATGAGGACATTGCCCTGGTAGACAAATATTGTTTCCTGACCCAGGATGATATTTGAGATATCAAAGCTTGAGTGAATACAGTATTAACTTACTTTATTTCGAAGACATAAATATAGGACAAAGTCACTTAATCCAGAAGGCAATAAATGGTAGATTTTTTTTTTTTAAATCCTGCTTTTGGTACATCAGCTGAGGAATACCAGTTAGTTATATTCTGCAGTTTGTCATTGCATTGATCACTCATATGATTATCAAGTGGATTCCTTGGTCTTGGGGAAAGTGGAAATGTTTATATATAACTAAAATAATTAGACTGTGATCAAACAAAGGTTTTATAAATCGAGTCAGAGGAATCCGTTGTCAAACAGTCATGCATCTAGACAAGGTACTGGATTGCGTCTGCTGTGGCTAGCTTAGGCATTCTCTGGAGCACTGGTCTAGCCTGTAGTAACAGGGCATAGTTTAAAACAGCCAACGTTTCCATTTTCATCTCACCTTAGAAAGAGCTTTCACAAAAATCAACTCATTTGATACGTGTTCTGTAGACTAAACTCATGTTCTATTTGCCGCAACGGGCCCCATCTGAATGATAGACAATGTTGTAACAGGATAGGGTGAAAACCTCTAGCCTACCTGCCCGTGACCACCACATAGTCAGGCAGGAAAGATCTTCCAAATAATAGTCCTTTCCAGTGCTGCGATGAACCACAGGATGGTTTTCCAACACAATCTGAAGTTCAAGCAGAATTAACTTGCTTAGAATTTCTATATAGGGGAAGTTCTAAAGATTCATTTTACTAAATATGTTTAAATATTGGTACCATTTCTTTAGTCTCTAAATTCCCCTTGAGAATTTCACATTACAAAGGAAGTACACATTGTAGTTTTATTTAGAATCCAGGAAGATTTCTGTCAGATAATCTCAGAGGCAGACACGTTCATTTCTTGCGGAATGTGACTCCTGACGCTGAAATCGAAGCAGTCATCACAATTTCAAAAAATTCTTTTCCACTGATAGGTAACCTTTTATTAAAAGTGTTATGTGGCAAGTACCTGCCTTTCAGAGTTATGTGGCAAGTACCTACAGTACATGTGGGCTTCAATTTATTCAGAAATGTTATTAAAATATGATACCCTATAGAAGGTGACTTGGAATATCACCCATAACAGGGCAAAGGTTTTTAATGCCTTTGATTAAATGTGTCTAAAGTATCATTAAAGGCTAAACTGCCTGCATTTGTGGGAGGTTAACTGGCCTCTGATTCCATGTTCAATGTACTCCAGCTCCATTTATGTTACTTCAATACTCTGTATCACACTGAACTGGAAGGCCCAGTTCAGGAAATCAAGTTTACCATTGGATGCGCGTAGAAAAAATTTTAAAAAAATTATTGAAAACATAACTTATTAGCTGTGTCTCCATGGCAATCTCAATTTTTTGTGTGTGTTCTCACAGAGTATTCTGAGGCAGCAGAAGAGTCAGAAGATGAGTCAACGGATGTCACCCAGGAAGTGGAAACTACAGATGAAGATACTATTGTTATAAGTACAATTGCTGCACTGACCACAGAAATAGTAACTGAACCTAAAAATTATACCCTCATTGATGAGGAGGATACTCAGCTAGAGCTTATACTGATGGTGATGATCCCGTTGGTTTTCTTGGCATTCCTACTCTTATCAGTGGTACTCATTATAATCAACTATAAAAGAGGAAAAGCTAAACAAGGTAAATACTTGTGTGTTCCCAATCCCAGACAATTGCTCCACGGGTCAACAGACAAACACTAAAACATAATACTTTTTGCTTCTACACAGAGCTGCCTTCTAGCCAAGGATCTCAGAGTGTTTTACAGACATGTGAGTATCATCCTAATACCTGCCTAGAATTGGGGATAGGATAGGAGAAGGACCTGAGAGGTTTTAAGTTAAGCAACAAGGATTATATAAAACTAGAGCCCTGGTACCCTCTTGCAGCCTGGGACCCCTGAAGGGATGTGTGACTGAGGGGGATCAGGCCTAAGCCAGCAGTCAAACATCCCTCTCTCAGTCTGGGACTCCTCGTTCCTTACCACCTACCTGCAGAGGAGGCAGGAGAGGCTCCCACCACCGCCACTGTACTTGCCAGCCATGAGCCTAGCTTCTGGCTGAGTGGCACTCCCCCTGTGGGAGGGCACTGACCACCAGGGGCAGCTCCTGCGTTGAGTGTCTCCCCCCTGGAGGTCAGTGCGCATCATAGCAACCAGTCATTCTGCAAGTCGTTCTGCTGTTTGGTCAAATTGCATATTAGAGTTTTATTATATAGGATAATAATAAGTCATGAACGACATATTTCAATGAAATTTTCCAAAGTTAAAAAATGCTATATTTTGTTCTTCTTAAAAAAGGGAATGTTTTTAGCCTAAATTGAAAGTTAATATACACAGCTACCAGCTCTGTACCTAATCCAGATAATCTCCTTGTATAATCTTGGTCAATAGATCAATGTAACATGTTCCTACAGTTGGAGGGAAGGGTAAGGATGGTGAAGCGATGGGGTCAGGGTTGGGAAGGCAAGGACCGAGGCATCATTCTGCAAGAAGGGGTTCTTCCACCTATATTTCTGCCACAGACATTGTTCTCTCCTCCTTGCCACATTCCAATGTGATCTTGCAAAGGCCTGGGTGAAACATTGCTCTTATTCCCATGAAAGCTATGCTAACTTTCGTAAGCAAAGTCCTCCTTGGCTAAAGATCGCTATCATCAATCTCCTAGAAAACCAGTCTCATGCAATATTCTCCAGGTCAGCCCTGACCGGTTTGGCTCGGTGGATAGAGCATCAGCCTGTGGACTGAAAGGTCCCACGTTCGATTCCAGTCAAGGGCATGTGCCTTGGTTTCGGGCACATCCCCAGTGGGGTGTGTAGGAGGCAGCTAATCGACGTTTTTCTTTCATCAATGTTTCTAACTCTCTATCCCTCTCCCTACCTCTCTGTAAAAAATCAATAAAATTTATAAAAATACAAAAAAAGAAAATTCCCCAGGTCAGAGATTCACTCTGAGAGTATTCTGTTCCTATTCCAGGAGCATCACATACTAGATTTTAGGGTATCTAGGTCCAAAGGAGACTTGGATACTTTTGGCTTGTGCTGGTAAAAATGATTCCAATTAGATTTTGTTGTTGTTGTTGTTGTTAATTCTCACCTGAGGATTCTTTTCATTGATTTTTAGAGAGAATAGAAGGGAGGGAGAGAAAGAGGGAGAGAGAGAGAGAGAGAGAGAGAGAGAGAGAGAGAGAGAGAGAGAGAAACAGAGAGAGAGAAACCTCAACATGAGAGAGATATCAATTGGTTGCCTCCCACCTGTGCCTTCCTGACCAGGGCCAGGAAGCAAAACCTTGACCGTTAATCAAACCTGTGACCCTCCAGTGTGAGAGCCAACACTCTAACCACTAAGCAACACTGGCCAGGGCACCAATTAGATTTTTAAGTTGAAGACTTCAGTCACTCCAAAGATCACTCAAGGGATGAGACTTTCTCTAATAAGGTGCATATTCATATGTACATACAAAACTCACTGTATGCCCCTCATACCCATTAACAGGGCATCTTTGGCTTTGAGATCATGCTCTTGGCCTGCAGGCCTTGCTCATTGTCTAGCACCAGGAAAGCCTTCAAGCTCTCAGCAGGAACTGTAAATGGTCTTTTCCCATTATGCCCTCAAGTATGGCAAATGTGAGCTGGGGAAGAAGCACTGAAGTTCTTTCATGATAGGGGCAGATATCATAGATTTCAAGGAAGTAGGACATATACATGTTCCTCCATAGTTTGAAATTTCAGGGTGACCTACTAACCGTGATCACATGGGAGCTCCTTTGTAAGCTAAAGAAAAAACAAACAGAGCTGCATGGGCCTATTTTTTAGTAGGAAAGGTGAGAATTTCCTGACTAAACCATATAGCCCGACAACTGGTTTTACCTAATGGGGTCTTGAGGTTGGGAGGAATTTGGGGGCATCCAGTCAAAGAGTCATACTCTTAGGCTCTAAATCTAGAAAGGGGTTTTTCATTGAACTTTACTGTGGGAATGTCAAAGTTCAGAAGCCATCATAAGTGAGAACCAGCCTCATCCTCACACATGGCCCATGCATCCTACACTGCAGCCATGCTTGAAGTGCCTGCTGTTCCAGAGCACGGCTTGTACTTGCAGGATGCCTTCATGCCTGGTTGATGCCATTTCTTCTGTCTGGATTGCCTTCTTGTCCGCTTGGCAAACTGCAGCCCCGTTCTTCAATGCTCACTTCTAAAGTTTTCAGGAAGCCTTGAGTAATCACTCCTCAAGCAAAATCAACCACCACCTCTTCTTGCTCCCACAGGCTGCGGTCACAATGTGCACAGTGTTTGCGTTGGCATAACTTGGGGACTTGCCTTTTTGGTCTTTCTTACTAGGTTATGTTCTCTTTAAGGTCCAAGAGAGGCAAGAACTTGTTTTATTTATCTGTTGAACAGTGTGGCCTGGAGGTGGAGAAGACAGACTCTGGAACCACACTGACTAGTTGGCTTTTGCATTTCCTAGTTCTGTGACTTCTGTGTCAGCTTCCTCATCTGTAAGTGGATGAATCCAAAACCTACCTCAGAGAGTTGTTGTGAGAAGTAAATGGATTCATTTATGGAAAGGGCTTAGAAAAAACAATACCTGGCATATTGTATTAGGTTATTATTATGATCCCTTTTACATAACATAGTACCTGGCCTAACACATAGATTAGCTGCTCAATAAATGTTTGTTGAGCAAATGAAACAATGTTATAACTTATTTTAAAGAACACCTATTCTCAGAGATTAAAAAACAAAATTTTGACATATCCTTACGGTAAATTGGCGCATTCTGTTTAGTTTAAGAATGCTCTACTTTAAGAAAACACAACATAGAGAGCTTAGCATTTTGAAGTAGCTGCTTATTACAAAATAAGTAAATAAACATATAGAGTTTGACTTGAATATTTTCTTTTACCACTCCTTTACTATAGATACAGGTGGTTAACTGCCTAACACTTACATTTCTCTCAGACAAACTGAATGCTAATGATGACTGTCCACTGAATTCTACCCATTCATATTTAACGTCATAAGTAAGCCAATAAAAGGAGAGTATTTAAATTCACAAAATCTGATTTAAATACATTTGTTTCCCAGAAAAAATAAAAGTTCCAGGGGACTTAGAAAATTCCCAAAGGACTGTTATGTGGGAGGACATGGATGATGTCCCCTCAGAGTTAGCAATAAACACACGCTTTCTTTCTTCACATATTCTTCTACACCAGAAAATAAGTCTTTAAATTTGACAACTGGTAATGACTTGGCCAACGTTTTTAAAAAGAACGCTTCATCCATTTGGG
Source organism: Murina feae (assembly GCA_004026665.1). Lineage (NCBI taxonomy): Eukaryota > Metazoa > Chordata > Mammalia > Chiroptera > Vespertilionidae > Murina > Murina feae. Next base: position 34,066 of record PVJC01007705.1, on the reverse strand, counting down.
AATTGCCTTTTTTCTTTGGGCCCGTCAGGTTTGTGTCCAGGAAAAGGGAACTGCTGTGTAGTAATTCGATATTCTACTGTCATTCTTCCTACACCTCCAGGCATTGCATTTGTTATTATTAAATGTCTTGGTGTGCTGTGTCTCTTTGAAAGAGCTGCAGGGGAAACAGCTGGCAGTAAACCATCACTTTAAACAGGCTGTGGCCACATGACACCTGGCTCTGCTCAGTAAATATCCAGAAAGAGGCTGTCTCCCTTTGCTCACTGTTCAGCATGGAAACAAGATAAGCAAGCCAGTCCCCTGCTGGGCTCCTGCCCCCATCCTTGCACACCAGCAATCCCACCATACCGTGCACAGGGTAGCTGCGGTAGAGGGGGCAGCAATCCCACCATACCGTGCACAGGATAGCTGCGGTAGAGGGGGCAGCAATCCCACCATACCGTGCACAGGGTAGCTGCGGTAGAGTGAGCATCGTCAGGCCAAGCGGGTGCAATGTAGGAACTGAAAGAGGAGGACAAAGTGGGCGGAAGGATGTGAAACGAAGGGCTTTGGGAGGGAAAATAGGAGCAAGCGAGGGTGAGGGGTTGTGTAAGAGGAACCTTTGCCTCCTGGATGCAAGGAAGTAGGTGGCTATTAATAAAGAGATTTAGGCCAGGTGGAGTGGAGCGGGCAGAGCCTGATTGCTGAGGACAAGTAATTGGTCTTCCTTCTGGTTTAATGCTCTGCTCGGATGTTCTCTCCCAGATGTTTCTCTGTTGCCATGGCGGCTGGGGCAGGGGTAATGGTCCTGGAGCAGGGGAGATGAGGCTGCAGAAAGCTTTCTGCTCTGTTTGAATACTGATTATAGGAACTTCCCACTTGGTGCCTCTGGAGCACTTTGTTAATGGGGTTTTAAACTTTTCCATCATCTGCAGCGAGGGCTAGCGTTTACTCACCACAAAGCCTGTGGGCATTCAGATTATAGAGATAAATCCATGCCCTAGACAGCGGGGCTCCAGGGACACTTGCTCCCTGAGAAATTAGCATTGGTGGGGGGGTGGGGACTAAACAGGGAAGAGGGAGAGGGAATGACAAGACAGGGGACTTTTATGGGTCACCTACAGTGGCTTTATTTAGAGTAAACCCCTTAAGGAAACAGCATGTAAATTTTAGATGAAAACACACACAACATACTAGTATACACACACACATACACACATACATGCATATTTATGCATATACACATAAATATAAGATGTACATCTCCCCTTCCTCCAAAGGTTTAAGGAGTCAGGCCTCTGCAGGAATCTTCAGATTCCTATTTGGGGGCAGCAGGTGGGAATCAGGAGGACATAACCTACAGCCCCTGGAAGGTAAGCAGTGATGGCATGAAACTTACATCTGTGCCCAGCTTTCCTGGATTAGCAATGCCATTCAAGCTTGCCAACCCACAGAAAATTACAGCAGCTCCCAGCTGCGGCCAGGAGCTCAGTTCCAAGTGCCGCTGGTTATGTCCCCTCACTGCGGACCTGCACTTCTGCAGACCAGACAAAATGAGGCCTCTGACTGCCAAGGATTAGGAACATCCAACTGTTTGGTGGACCTCTACAAAGTGGTTTGTTTCTTCCTGGTTTTCACATCATAAAAGGTGCAGCAGGCCTATGCTATCCACTTGCTTGGCATCACAGCCTCATTTCTCTGGGTGCGTTGATCCTCTTGCCAAACAAAACACAACCTGCGCTGGGACGCTGGGCTCTGATTCCTGCCACATGTTCATTTGGAGTCTGATCTGCACGCATCAGAGCCATTTTGCATACTGTTGCCTGACTCTTACCTCAACCAATAGCAGGAAAAGCAGGGAAAGGCAGGGAAAACCAGGCTTGTTGGAAACAGGCATGCAGTAGAGCTGTTTTTGCAAACTGGTCTGACTCTTACCTCAACCAATAGCAAGGAACAGCAGACTTGTTGGAAGTTTCGCTATTTGATAATGTTAAGTCCAAAACACCAGCCATGAATTTAACCCCAGCACTGGACAATATCTAGATTAAGATCTGTTCATTTATTCAGTAAATGACTATTGTACTGGATGGATAGGAGGTGAGAGGAACAAGACAAACATGACAGACACAATCTCTGCCCTTTGGGAGCAATGGCCCATTGGAAAAAAACTGATGGGAAAGAATTAAACAGATGAATCGATCAGTGACAAATTGGGGTCAATGCTATGAAGGAAGCAAGCAAAGTGTTCAGCTGGGGAACAGTTGGGACGATGGGCCCCACTTCAGGTAGAGGAGTTGGGGGAGGCCTCCCTGAGGAAAGTGTGCAAGTTGAGGACAGAAGTGAGGGTTCCAGTCATGCAAAGAGCAGGTGCCAGGACACTTCCGAGGGGAGCTCTGGATGGAGTCCCCACATCCTACTCTGGGTCAAAGGGACAGTCACAGTGTTGGGTTTAGTGTGTCACAAGTAGATGAAAAGTAGTGCTTTGAATTGGGACATTTTGGGGCCGGGGGCCAAGGAGCAAACCCTCTTGTAAGACCCTTTTATGCCCCCTCCCCCCCCTTACCACTGTCTGACCTTTTTGTGTGGAGAAAACAGAGGAATGAACATCTGGGCTGAAGGGGGTGCACTCGGAGTACCTCCCATCTAAAAGAAAACAGATTTCCACTGGATTGGGACTTCAGTTCAATATGGTAGTCGGCACACGTTTGATTTAGAGGTTAATTATTGCTCCTTTAAAAATGCAATTAAGGCCGTTTTGCTCTCTTTGTGAAGCAGATTTCAGCTGTTGTTTAAATAAAAAGCTGTTCCGGACAAACAAAACCAGCATGACCTTTATGTTTATTCTCTTCTAGATGAACTGGGAGGTGACAACCTGAAAGTGTGAGTCTTCCCCACTCCCTCCGGTCCAGCTCAGCGTGGACAAGGACATTTGGGAGGGGAGCAGATTAGAGGACCATCGGTCCTTATAGGAGCTTTTATTCCTTGTGGGGACCTTTGCTTCCTGAGCCCCAGAAGACAGCCTGCCTTGGTCTACAGCCTTTGGAAGGATGTCCCTGTCTTCAAACCTCAACCTAGAAGGGGATCTGGGCTGAGGACAGGGTCCTCTGTTCAGAAAACAATCTTTTTTTTTACTCCTGCTGACAATTCGCATCATAAATATCCTGACACTGGGTGGTTTTCAAAGATGTTGCTTCATTTATTTGGATTAAAATTTTTATCACGAAAAGAAGATACTTCAGCTGATATTAAGGAAAGAGATTCCCGGTAGAAGGGGAATGGAGGGGAGAGGAAGAAAGATCGGAGGGAGGGGGAAAGTAGAAGATTTGCCACGGGAGAATGTTCTAGAGCAATGCCCACATCCTCCTCCGGCCTCCACCCCGACCACAGCAGCCTTACTCAGACACTTGGCTTGTTTCCTATTCAAGGTGTAACACCTTTGCTGCTGTTCAGAGTTGGTGATCCCCCTCTTCGTCCCCACTCCATTGACCAGGGGCTTCTTTCTCCAAACTGGGTGCTCTAAACTCTAAACCCTGGCAAGCGAGGGCAGTGGGTTTCTGAAAGGAACTGCTCACGTTCTCCAAGACAGAAAAGCATGGGAATGGAAAGGAGAGGTGATGCAAGCAATTCGTTGACTGTATGTATCCTCTTCACTTGGGGGCAGTGATCAAAAACACCAAAGAAAGGGAAGTGAAGTTGAGCAAGTGAAAATGCTAGATGTGGCAACTCCCTGGAGGAGCTGTGTGCTCCCCTGTGTGCCTTCCTGGTAGCAGAGTCTCCGGTTCCCCTTCACCCCCTCCCCCCCGCTGGGTTGGGCTGGGTTAAGCGCCCTCCATGTTTGCATCAGTGGTAGGCCAAGGTTGTTGTTCTTATTTTCTCCCTATTAGAGTTTGGTACATTTGAACAGGGCACACGCTCAGTCTACCCTGGAGTGAAAGGCACTGAATCTAGTTCATCTTCCTTCACAGTCAACATGCTAGACTCCCCCACAGAAATTCAGCCCACCATACTTTTCTTTCTTTCAACAAGCTTTTTGCTCTCTTTCTAGCCCTATTTTTGAGGAAGACACACCCTCTGTTATGGAAATAGAGATGGAAGAGCTTGATAAATGGATGAGCATGCATAGAAACGGTATGTGGTAACCTTGTTTTTTTCTGTCCTCTCTACTCCCAGAAGGCTGCAACAACAGCTTTGTAAATACCCCATAAATCCTGCAGTGTGAGCCCAGTCCACATACACTCCGGTACACTCAGATAACACGCTTGGGTCTGACCGTCCTTAAGGATTCAGTTTAATAATTGGCCGCTTGTTTTTATTTTTGTACAAGTTTTTCAAACGATGATTTTCCAGAAGCAAATGGTCTTTTTTTCAAGCAAGGAAATAGGAATCCAAATTATCTGGAAAAAGTTAGCTTTTGGCCTCACCTTACATTTAGAGATTTATGATTTTAATCTGTATCTGGTTATAAACTTTGTCAAATATAGTTGACAGATCCATGCTGTCCAATACAATAGACACTATCCATACATGGCTTATTGAGATTAAAATTTTAAAAATAAAATTTTAAATATTGTTCCTCAGTCACTCTAGCCACATTCTGAGTACTCAGTAGCTACTTGTGACAAGTGGCTACTATAGTGAAAGTCTAGAACATTCCTATCACTGTAAAGAAAGCTGCTAACATAAATAGTAATATAAATATCCCCATATAACCTAATTTCCAATTGATATCTGGCAGTAATTGCAGTATATGTTCCTTAGTTTTCACTAAATATTTGTACTTAAAAATAATGATAGCTGTTTTTCTAATTTCTTTTTAAAAAATCAATAAATTATTTTTAACGCTCAGCCTAAATTAGTAAAATCCACTATTTATACTGTCATATCATTTGTATTTTTACCACTTACCATAAAAAATACCCTGTGGTCTGTAGAAACAATCTACCATAGAGTTTATATAATTTAAATATTTGTTATTAGAATTATTGTACCAGAGGCTTGTCAAAACCAGTTTTCCAACAAATTAGGATCACTTAACTAACCTGCAAAATGTTGAACAGTTTTTTGTAATCCGATATTGAGGATTGAATGGCTCTGGAAAGCATGCTAGCAAAGGAAACAACGCTTAAAGTAGATTCATTTTGTTGTTTTCAGTTTATAAAAGTAAAATACATAGACAGTAGAATTTAGACAATTAAAAAAAGAAAAGGTAGAATGAAAAAGAATCCAACCACTCAAAGACGCCCTCTCTTAAAATTTTGGTATATTTCCTTTTGTTCCTGAGATCTGTTAAATACATGATCCTGGTACGTTGACTCAAAGAATAAAATAGGGGAAAGGCATTTCTATTCAACACTAAAGCAGTTATTTTGACACATAGGTGACAGGCCCAATAGTCCTTTATTTCCCTTAAAAATGGCAGTGGTGTAACAGAACTCTGATGACTTTTAAGGTTAGTTGCTCCCTACTTCACCTGCTTCCTTTTGATGGTGCATCCTGATTGGAGTCATTCTCCTGGCACATCAGGACCCCAGGTGAAGCCGTTTTATTCCAGTGTGTATCCTGAATCATGCAGATTCGAGCTTTTGGAGCCACAGTGGGGTTCTGCAGGGGCTGAATGACCCAACCGCCATTACCTGTGCCCTTTCCAACAGGGCCAGAAGCACACTGAAGTCTTGTATCTGTGCTTTAGTGCTTAGTCCATTTCAAGAGCCTCGCCACCATTAATCTCTGAACCACTGCAACTCCCTGGTGAGGCCATTTCTGCACACACAGACTGGGGAATTGTGAAGTTTAACTGTGTGACTTTTGTGGATAGAAAATAGAATTTCAGTGACTAGCGTGCGTTTGCTTTCATTCTGTCCTAGCCGATGGTGAATGTTTACCTACTTTAAAAGAAGAAAAGGAGTCAAATCACAACCCAAGGTACTTCTAATTTCTGCCATAGATTCCATATGCATGCCGGGAGGGGACTGGAGACCACAGCTGTTGCTCACCTTCTCTGTGCCTGTACATTTTATGTGACATTTTCCATGGCTGCATATGTGTGTGGTGTAGAAAAGGAAGTGTGAGTTTGGGAAAATAGAAAGATACAAAGTAAATAGTTACTCTTTATCTTTAGAAATAATTTAGTATTGACATTTTCTTTTTTCTAATATATTTTTTATTGATTTCAGAGAGGAAGGGAGAGGGAGAGAGAGATAAAAACATCAATGATGAGAGAGAATCATTGATCGGCTGCCTCCTGCAGGACTCCTACCGGGGATCAAGTGTGCAACCCTGGCATGTGCTCTTATCCGGAATCGAACCTGGGACCTTTCAGTCTGCAGGCCGATGCTCTGTCCACTGAGCCAAACTAGCTAGGGCTAGTATTGACATTTTCTTGCCCTTCTAAAGAGACACTGACTTTTAAGTCCGCTTCTGTTTTAGTTATCAAACTTTCTGATTATAACAAACTGTAGGTTTATTTATCTTGGATGAGTAGATGTTCAGTAAGGAAAATAGAGGTGATAGTCTCAAAGGGGTAGCTGAAAACAGGAGTGAGTAAAATGAACAAGAAAGAAAGGAGAGAGAGAGAGAAAGAGAGAGGGAGAGGGAGGGGAAGAAGGAGAGGGAGAGGGAGAGGGAGAGGGAGAAGGAGAGGGAGAGGGAGAGGGAGAGGGAGAGGGAGAGAGAGAGAGAGAGAGAGAGAGAGAGAGAGAGAGAGAGAGAGAGAGAGAGAGAGAGAGAGAGAGAGAGAGAGAGAGAGAGAGAGAGAGAGAGAGAGAAGGAGAGAGGGAGAAGAGTGGGAGGAAGGGAGGGAATCCCAGCTGAATGGGATTATTATATGAGAGAAATTAGAGTAGAATTTAAAAAAAAAACATTTCATTCTACCACTAGGTGGCTCTGCTTGATAGAAAATTTTAGTGCGTGGGGTTTGGGTGTCTTAGCATTCCACAATCTCATTTAAATTATATGAGGCCCTGTTCCAGAGGTCCTGTGCCAGTCATCTTAAATGCCCCCTGAGTGCAGTCACTTATCCGTGGGGTCCTAGGTCAGAGCACTGCAGGAAAAGACTGGTTGTTGGAGCAGTCAGATGTTTGTCTTTTGGACCTTATTCTGCACCTTCCCTAAACCTTACTGAAGACATCGCTGTTATATCTGTCCCCACATCAAACCACCACAATCTTTGTTAGACGACCTCTGCTCTGATACGGACGTCTATATATCTTATCGCAGATGTTATCTGTTGTTACCTCACCAGGTATTTGCATGTTAAAATGTATTGCTGCTTCGGAAAACATTCTGTTTTATCTAAATGAGACACCAGATATTAATACACAGATAAAAGAAAAAATGCTGGGGGGTATCACAAAGGACATTACAAAGGAGTATTTCCCCTGCATTTTTATTTTACCTAAAAGTGAGCCACTAGGTATGTCCAGTATAGTCATTACCCCCCAAATTCCCCATTGGCTTTTACCAATAGGAATCACCTTTCCTCTACCATTTAAGCAGTTACAGGTGGCTAATGCTTCAGAAAGTATATCATAGCCACTGAGGCTCGGCCTCAGAGGAAAACACACTTCCTCATCCTCCTGCTAGTGATGACTTCTAGAGTGTTTACAGAGCTCAGCCCTTCTTGATGCTGGACAGTCAGCCTGACATAGAAGCTCTGTTCTATATTGTCTTTTGTGCTTTTGGGCAAAGGGAATCCATCTGGTCACCATCCTAAACTTAATGCTTCACGTTGCGCGCAGAAACTTCAGCCCTTCAGCCTTCTCTCGTTAGGGTTCACACTCTCAGGTCTTTCTGAACTTTTCCCACAGATCCCATTGGCCAGCCCAGTCCTCACTGCAGGGACATTTCCCCCTGGGCTGTGTAATTTAAAAGTTTGCATAGGATTTAAATAAGGGCCAGAGATGTATATGGGGAATTTATATTATGGTTTTCATGTTTCTAAAAATTTTAATAGGAAAAGACAAAGGAATTGTAGGGGAGGCGGAGTTCTAGATTCTTATGTCTCCCATCTTCTAGTGCAAGTCATACTTGTTATGTGCCAGGCATTGTCTCAGGTATTGGGAACAGTGTCAGTGGAATAGTGTCCAAAGGGTGTGGCCGGGTGGTGGGAGAGGTCTGCCTTAGAGTTGGAGAGATTTCATCACTGACATGGTTAAGCATGGCCAGCTCATAGTGATAACAAAGAACAGTTGGTTTCATTGTTGTTTAAATTTTCTAAAGAATGCACTCCCTCATTGTCTACCCTACCCTCACAACACCTTTCTGAGTGCCACCAGACAGTGATAAAAGCAAGCAAGGTGGAGTCCTCTTTACTTTGGTGCTTACAGGCTAGCCAGCCTCTTCCTTCTTCCCAAGGCCTTTATAATTAGGCAATTTCCTGAAAGCTTGGTGTTTTTATCTCTGCAAGCTCAGGTGAACAACCATAGAAAAGAAATTGCAAATATTAGCCAAGTGCCCATCTTCTTTCCCTGTATGCCTGTTGGCCACAGTGACATCATAGGAAACTATTAGGGGGAAAATTAGATTAGGTACCTTCCAAGTATATTTATAATTTTGTAAGTACAGTAATAACAACAATAAGGCATTTGTAGGGAAGGCATTTTCTATATGTCCAATGCATAGGTGTTTTCCAAGAGGGGTCTGGACTAGAACCTGCAACTCAGGTATGTGCCCTTGATCAGGACTTGCACCTGAAACCCTTTGGCCAATGCTCTAACCACTGAGTGCACAGCCCAGAGCAAGATAACTATTGTTTATTGATTCGTTTCTGAATTCAATGACCTTAGGAAAATGAATCACTTCATTATCTTTCAGGAAAATCCAGGTTAGTTTAATATAATATACTAGGGGCCCGGTGCACAAAAATTTGTGCACTGGGGTGGTGGGGGAGGGGGGTCCCTCAGCCCGGCCTGTGCCCTCTCACAGCTTGGGATCCCTCTGGGGATGGCCACCTGCTGGAGTGCCTGGCCAGCCTGGGTGAGGGGCCAATGTCTGTTTGCAGGCTGGCCAAGCACCCCAATGGAGATCCTCACCCCAGAGGGTGTGGCAAGCCTGGATGAGGGGCCAAGGGCAGTTTTCAGGCTGGCCACAGCTCCCACTGACCCTCTGGGCCATTGCCTGGGAAGCAATGGAGTGGCGCTGGCCACCCCATAGGCTTCCAAGGAGGGGGCATGGGGTCCCCCCACCCCCCAGGCTTCTCCGCCTGGGAGGCCATTCCAGTGTTGCTGGCCACCAGATCGGCCTCCCAGCAGGGGGCTTGCGGGGTCCCGCTTGCCCCGGGAGGCCGTTCCGGCCCCGATCGGCCTCCCGGCAGGGGGCTTGCAGGGTCCCGCTTGCCCCGATCGGCCTCCCGGCAGGGGGGTTGCGGGGTCCCGCTTGCCCCGGGAGGATGTTCCGGCTGTGATCGGCCTCCCGGCAGGGGGCTTGCGGGTCCCGCTTTCCCCGGGAGGCCATTGGGGCCCCGATCGGCCTCCCGGCAGGTGGCTTGCGGGGTCCCGCTTGCCCCGGGGGGCCGTTGGGGCCTTGACCGGCCTTCCGGCAGGGGGCTTGCGGGTCCCGCTTGCCCCGGGAGGATGTTCTGGCTGTGATTGGCCTCCCGGCAGGGGGCTTACGGGGTCCCGCTTGCCCCGGGAGGCCGTTGGGGCCTTGACCGGCCTCCCGGCAGGGGGCTTGCGGGTCCCGCTTGCCCCGGGAGGATGTTCCGGCAGCGATTGGCCTCCCGGCAGGGGGCTTGTGGGGTTCCGCCAGGCTGGTCCCCGCTTCCCCCATAGCTTCTCCACAAGGGAAGGCATCTGGCAGCCCAGGGCCCCAGATACCTTCCCAGGACCCAGGCTCCCAAGATGGCGGAGCCCAGGGCTGCGGCCTCCGCCATCTTGACTGGGCTAATTTGCATACAGTCACTCTGATTGACTGATGGGCGTGGCTTAGGCCGTCCCGAAGAAACGGTTAATTTTAATATTACGCTTTTATTAGTTTAGATTTTTATTTCCTCCTGTTTCTTCACTTCTCTTGGTCTTTTTTTTTTTTTTGGAGAAAGTACAATTGTTGATGTAATTTTTCAAAATACATTTATTGAGCACCTAATATGTGTCTGGCACTGTCTACATCATGCCACGACAACCAGTTAAAAATGAAATAATTCATCTGTGTAAACCTGGAACTCAGAAAGGTTAATTGACTTGTTCAAGTTTACACAATCAGTTTATGATAAAGGTTAATCTAGAGAAGAGTTTCTTTTAAAACTGCATTTTTCATTTTCTTTTATTCGTTAAAATAAAAGAGATACTCCATAAATTAAAAGACAAATTGGAGACAAAAAAACAACAATAACCCTTAGCAGCAAGAAGGCCAGCCATGATGAGACCAATACATGAACGAATCTGGCGGATGATGGGTTCGTCATGTAGCGCAGTCGTTGACGAGACCTGAACCATTGATTGCAAGCAAACAGGCATTTCCCATGAACTATTTTGGCCTCTCCACTCAAGTAAATCTCTGTGGCCACTTCCAATTATTTTCTTTGTTTATGATCTCTTTCCTCTTTCCCTCTCTAGTCTATCAAAAGTCATAAATCAAGAAGGATTGAATATTAAGTGTATTAAGTGCCAACTGGCTTCCCTTAAATCTAAGCTAAGTATTAAGAGGGATACAATGGAACAGTTTACAATCCTACAAGATTATAACCTCAAGTAACGCTGTTAAAATGCAGGTGTGTGGGGAAGGGGGTGGGAAGATGTACTAAATTTAAGAAACCACAGCATTGCTTGAATAGTGGCCCAGATTAAGTCTACACTATGAGCATGATCGATGTGCTCTGGACTAATTCTAGGCCTGACTCTGATGTTAGCCAGATGCGTGACCTCTGTAATTTCACCCGGACCAGGCCTCTTTCGAGAAGGAGAAGGGACATTATATTGATGCAGAGAAAGGGAGCATGATCTAACTGCTACATGACTTTATGCTAAACTGAACTCCGCACTCTCCAAAAACCAAGTTAGAGAGCATCATATTGCAAGAAAGGTTTAGCGTAGGTTTATTGTCATCTTGGGAGAGAGGGAACTTTAACTGTGGTCATAAAGAGGGATTGTTACATGATAAACTGATCAGAACAAAGATGGTTTATCTGATCCTGACGGCAACAAAGGGGCAGTTATGAAACAAGGTGTCAGAGCTGCATCTGTCCTCATTTAACTGGTAATGTTCCAATTAAGTGCTTTCTTAAAAATAATTAGATGATGCTTTTTAATCTATTCAATTTGTTTTTCTAGTTTGTAGGCTTGTTACTACACAGGCTTTGGTGAAACCTGTACCATATTCTTAAAATATCTATGTACACTCCAAGAAAAATTACTCACTAATGTTACCGTCATAAATAAGTTACTAAGACCTAACGAATTAACGTCAAGGCGAGCAATAGAAGTCTGAAGCAAGATCACTTGTTTTATTTGTTGCAATTCTGGGGCAGCTTGCCAAGATATTTTTAACAGGGAACTCTAGACTTTGCCAGAGTTTAAAACGTCTGGGCTTATTTGATTATTTCACAGAGATGATAAATAGCCACAAAGACAGCAGGAAGCACGTCTAACTAAATGAAGGAATGCGTGAGAGAGAGAATGCCTCCAGGCTCAGATGGCAGACCAGATCCCAGGTTGCTGACTTACTAACAGGCTATAGAATCACTGCTGAAAGTTTGCATGTGAGAGTTGCGATACTGGGAATGCCCCACAGCTGAAGCAGCTTGTACCCACATTGGGACTGTCCCCTGTCGTGGGATCTGTCACATTGCTCAGGGTCCGCAGAGCTGTAGTAGGAAGCGCCATGCGTGAGCTCCTGAGCTCTTTGGTGCTTTAAGTAAGTGAGTTCCGGTTGGTGGGCAGTGTCACACACTAAGCTTCAAAATGCTTGTAGAGTGTTCTAAAGAAGCCACATTGAAGCACATTCTTCTCAGAAGTCGAAAGATTGTTCCAGAAGATGGTTTCTTAAAGCCTTTGGATATTTGGAGCGATGTTCCAGCTCCAGTTTCACAGACAGATATTTGCTAGTGTAGAATCTTCAAAATAAGAACAGCATGCAGTCTATGGCCATACCACCCCAAACACACCCCATCTTGTTTGACCTCTGAAGTTAAGCAAGGTCGGGCCTGGTTAGCACTTGGATAAGAGACTGCCTGGGAATACCAAGTGCTATGGGCTTAAAAACTAATAATAATAACATGCATTCAAGTGCCTGTATGTTAGGCCTGGGATATAGTACTTTACCTACATTTTCTCATATATTCTTTTTCTTAGAATATATGCATATAATTCATAGATTATGTATTCATAGATTATGCATATAATATATACATATAAATTCATAGATTATGCATATAATACATACATATAAATTATTTGGTTAATCTCCCCCTCTCCCCCCGCACCTCTTCCCTCTGAGAGTCTCATTTATTCTTTACAACAACCCAATAAGGTCCATGGTATTATTAAGTATGTTTTGCAGATGAGATGAGAACAGAAAACTGAGGCTAAGAAAAGCTAACTTGCCCAAGGTCACACAACAAGCAAGTGACGGAGCCCTGGTTCAAGATCTGGCCATCGGACCCTGTGCTCTATCTATTGGTTAAGGAGCCACTGTTAGCACGCCCAGTATTCATACTACCACAAAAGCAACACAAGATGTGACATACCCAGGCATAAACATAACCAAAAGGGCATGAGATAACATAAAAAGAAATTGTTCAAATTTTAATTAAAAATTGTTAAATAAATGGAGAGACATACTGTGTTTCTGAATGAAAGGATTTTCATTTTAAATCATTTAAAAATTTTATCATTTTAAAATCAACCCCATCTCTTAAAGATCCCAATGAACATTTGATCTGGAAAAATCCCTGTGTATAAATAGCCAGGACAATTCTAAAAGAAGGAAAAAGTAATTGTGAGATAGTGGGGAGGGGCCAGGATTTGCAGGGAACATGCTCCAATAATTATAGCTATGTACATATAGAACCAAATAATAATTATTAATGGAATTGAATTTAATAACAATAAAATAGCCTCAAGGATATGTAAACCTCTAATATATTATAAATGTAGTATTTCACAGCAAGTGGGTAATTTAATAAATAGTCTTTGGACAATTAACATTTGGAGGGGAAACTTAAAACCCTACATCACACTTTATTTATTTATTTATTTATTTTTAATGTATTTTTATTGATTTCAGAAAGGGAGAGGGGAAGAGAGATAGAAACATCAATGATGAGAGAGAATCATTGATTGGCTGCCTCCTGCATGCCTCACACTGGGGAATTGAGCCTGCACCCCAGGCATGTGCCCTTGACCGAAATTGAACCTGGACCTTTTATTCTGCAGGCCGACACTCTATCCACTGAGCCAAACCAGCAAGGACCCTACCTCATACTTTAAATAGACCCCAGATAAATTTCAATATTAAAGATAAGAAAAAAATATAGAAAAATTATAGGTATATATTATTATAATTTTAAAGTAGAGACTAGTTTCAAAGCATGACACAAAATCAAAAACCATATCAGGAAATGGTAGCCTTAACTACATTAAAAACACAAATTTTCTGTACTTCAAAAGCCACCCTATATAAAATTAGAAGGCAAATGACAAACTGGAGAAAAATGCTTGTTCATGTGAAGAAAAAAATTATTATTAATACACAAACTAATAAAAAAGAGAATTGATCCATTTTAAATATGAGCAAAGTATCAATAAGCAATTCAGAAAAAGAAATTAAATGACCAATAGAGCTTTGAAAAAATGTTTATTCTTTCTAGAAATAAATAATAATGAAAGAAAAACTAAAGGTAAATACTGTACTATTTTCACCTATTAGATTTACCGAAACAGTAAAAATAATAAAATCTAGTATTGGAGAGGATGTGGGGAAAGCATAATTCCCTAAAGGAAATTGTTGAGAGAAGGTAATTATACAGCAGGCTAGTCAAGCTTTAAAATTGCAAATATTTTAAACTAGCAATTCTTCTTCTAGATATTTATGTAAAGCTTAATAATTGGAAGTGTGCAGCAATTTCATAATAAACTAGAGACCGGTGCACAAAAATTTGTGCTTTGGGGGGTGGGGGGTCTCTCGGCCTGGGCTGTGCCCTCTAACAATCTGAGACCCCTTGGCAGATGTCCATCTTCTGGCTTAACCCGCTCCCTGGGGCATTGGGCCTAAGCTGGCAGCCAGAAATCCCTCTGGCAGCCTGGGAGCCCTCAGGGAATGTCCACTTGCCAGTGCAAGCAGGCCTATGCTGCAGTCAGACATCCTTAACTCTGCTGAAGAGGCGGGAGAGGCTCCCACCATCACTGCTGTGCTGGCAGCTGGCAGCCTGGCTTGTGGCTGAGCACAGCTCCCTCTGTGGGAGTGCACTGACCACCAGGGAGCAGCTCCTGCATTGAGCATCTGCCTCCTGGTGGTCAATGTGTGTTATAGTGACCAGTCATTCTAAGTAGTTCTGCTGTTAGGGTCAACTTGCATATTACCCTTTTATTATATAGGATAGAGGCCTGGTGCATGGGTGGGGTTTGGCTGGTTTGTCCTGAAGGGTGTCCCAGATCAGCGTGGGGGTCTCGCTGGGGTGCATGGCCAGCCTGGGTGAGTGGCTGATGGCTGTTTGCAGGCTGGCCACAACCCCTTCAATGTGGGTGTCTCCTCCTGGGGTGTCTGACCAGCCTGGGTGAGGGGCTGAGGACCATTTTCAGGTTGGCCACATTTTCTTCAGGGAGGGGATCCCTGCTGGGGTACCTGGCCAGCCTGGGTGAGTGGCTGATGGCTGTTTGCAGGCTGGCCACAGCCCTATCAGGGTGGGTGTCCCCCCCTGGTGTACCTGGCCAGCCTGGGTGAGGGGTTAAGGGATGTTTTCTGGCTGGCCACATCCCTTTCAGAGAGGGGGGGTCCAGCTGGGTACCTGGCCAGCCTGGGTGAGGGGCTGATGGCTGTTTGCAGGCTGACCACAGCCCCTTTAGGCAGGAGGGTGCTGCTCGGGTACCTGGCCAACATGGGTGAGTGGCTGATGGCTGTTTTCAGGCTGGCCACAGCCCCTAAAATGTGGGTGTCCCCCACTGGGGTGCCTGACCAACCTGGGTGGGGGATAAGGGCCATTTTCAGGCTAGCCCCATCTCCTCCAGGAAGTGGGGTTCAGCTGGGGTACCTGGCCAGTCTGGGTGAGGGGCTGATGGCTGTTTGCAATGAGGCTGACTGGAATTTACTTAACTTCTAAAGTTGAAACTTTGTTGCTTTAACCGGAGCCCAGGTTGGATTGCCCCTGACAATCCAGGCTTCCTTGAGCCCAAGGCTAGAAGCAGGTCTCTGGGGTTCATTTATCTTGTATAATTGAAACTTTGTTGCCTTGAGCAGAGGCCATAGCTGACCTAGGCAGACAGGAACCTTAGCTTCCTGCATCACCGGGGCAAGCCTCATACTTGTTCCAGCTCTGTGGCTGCTGGCTGCCATCTTGGATGTGTTAATTTGTATATACTCAATCTGATTGGCTGGTGGGCATGGCTAGGCTGGTGAGCGTGGTGTAGGTGTAGGAGAGTGAGGGTCAATTTGCATATTACTCTTTTATTAGATTTGATAAAAACTAAAAATTGGAAAAATCCAAAATGTTTAACAATAAACTTATGGATTAAAAAAAACATATTTGGGGGTCTAGTGATAATGGAATTCTCTGTAGTCACTAAAAAGATATTTTATATTAGCAAGAAAAGATGCCTATATGTGAGTCAGAGTGAGGAAAGCAGATTGTCACACTATGCATAATATGATCTCATTTTTGTACAAAAAGAACATATATCATTATCACAGAAAAAAAAGTTTGGAAGAGTAAATAGCAAAATGTTAAGTATAGTGAGCTTGTTAATATTTTTGTTTTGCCTATTTGTATTTTCTATTTTTTCAGCTATGAATATGGTTTGGTGTTATCCTATCTAATAAAAGAGTAATATGCAAATTGACTATCATTCCAACACACAAGATGGCTGCCCTCATGTGGTCAAAGATGGTCACCACCATATGGACACAAGATGGCCAGCAGGGGAGGGCAGTTGTGGGCAATCAGGCTGGCAGAGGAGGGCACTTGGGGGTGACCAGGCTGGCATAGTAGGGCAGCTGGGGAGAACCAGGCCTGCAGGGGAGGACAGTTAAGGGCAACTAGGCTGGCAGGGAAGGGCAGTTAGGGGTGACCAGCCCAACAGGGGAGGGCAGTTAGGGGCAACCAGGCCAGCAGGGGAGCAGGTAGGCATCAATCAGGCTACAGGGGAGTGTTTAGGGGGTGATCAGGTTGGCAGGCAGAAGTGGTTAGGGGCAGGCAGGCAGGCAGGCAAGAGGTTGAGAGCCAGCAGTCCTGGATTGTGAGAGGGATGCCCAACTGGGATCAGGCCTAAACGGGCAGTTGGACATCCCTTGAGAGGTCCCATATTGAAGAGGTACACCCCCCCATACATAAATTTCATGCACCAGGCCTCTATTATAATTAATATCACTTCTATTATAACTATGGGACATGGATCAGTGTTGTGCTCATTCCTAGCCAGCTTTGTCATACACTCAGCTTAGAGCAGCAGAAATTTGAAGGTAAACAAAAGGAAAACATGCAACTAAGAGACTCATCTGTGGAGATGAACTCTGGATTTTAGAAATCTTATCTTGCTACCACAAATTTCCACAAAATAAAACTTCTTGGCCCAGTTTAAGAGTTGCTCAGGGTGATTTAAGTGAAGTGCATTATTATATCTACTCTTCAGATTAAAAAAAATAAAAAGCCCTGGCTAGTTTGGCTCAATGATTAGAGCCTTGGCCCTTGGACTAAAGGGTCTTGGGTTCAATTCCTGGTTAAGGGCATGTACCTTGTTGCAGGTTTAATCCCTGGTCCGTGGTCAGGGTGAGGGGGACAGCTAGTAAATGTCTCTCTCATGTCGATGTTTCTCCCTCTCTCTCCTTTCTACCCCCTCTTCCCTCCCTCCCACTCTCTCTCTCTAAAAACCAATGGAAAAAAAATATTTTTGGGTGAGGATTAGGGGGGAAAAAGTCTTAATTTTCTATTAAGTTTCCCTTTTAAATAACTTTTGCTACAGAAGTTGTCCTTTTGACAATGTCTGCCTTCTCCCTTCTTTCCCATTGATCATCCCTCCTTATCACAACCTCTTCCCCATCCTCATAACACAAACACACAACATTTCCCTCCTTTTTCGTGGATCTGCCTATCAAGTTGCTTCAGAGTCCTTTTTGGAGCAGGAGAACACTGAAGCAGGCATCAGGAGAACAATTGATTGCAGACTACATACGCCTATAAACTAAGGAGACACCAGGTCATGTTGATTATTCTCATTCAGGCACTTCCTTGGAGACAGAGGTCACTTCAAGTTCAGATGCGCTAGGATTTGAGTGAAGGGACGCCAAAGTAAAGAGAGACGCGGAGGAGAGGTAGAGCGGCTTGCCTTCCAGGAGACTTGAATGGTGGCTTGGTCCTACTGGGGAAAAGCCAGGCGTGTGGCAGAGATAGGCACGTTAGAAACGAAGCACGGGGTAGCCAGCCAGCATGGTCATGTCCAAACACCACATCCATAATTACTGTCAACTCACTCCCCAGGATGCCTGCTGATCGGATTCTAAAGGACACCGAGAGGGCACCTCCAGATCCTGTGCATATGAACAAAATGGGCTTGGGGGGTAGGGGGAGATCATGCCAGGGCCACAAACTCTTCAGGGAAAACAACACATGGACACTTTTTAAAAAGGAAAAAAAAAAAAGGCAATTGGCCTTTATGCATAGAGAATGGGATTAGATTTAATTAAAAGGGGAACCCCTGACTGCATCTGGTTCTCTCCACGTCAGCACTAGGGAAGGATATTAGAGCAACAGTTAGGGATTATTTCTTGGCCTTCATAGATTTTCTTCTCGGATCAAATGAAATAAATAAAACAAAATAACTTTTGTTTTAGAAATTGTAAACTGAAGGCTGTTGGCTTGCTGACTGTTTATGCTCTCATGAGTCACCTCCATGGTGAAGTGACCAGCTCTGGGTAGCTTCTTGGAAACACACGACTGTTCTGTTTTTTTGCAGTGATAATGAATCCTAAAACTGAATGGTGCTAATGTTCTCTAAGAGGAGCAGCCCGGGGGGAGCCCACTGGGCCTGCCAACAGAGGATGAAGAGGATACAGGTTTAATTAATTTCAAATCAACACCGACACAAGGACCTGCTGCTGCTTCTCCCAACGCCCACTCTTCCTAAGGATGGCATCACCTGTGCTTGGAAGAATGTGCTATTGAGAAGTCCAAGGAAAAGACCTGGCTGACATCCATCGCCGAGGGTAGAGGAGCCATAGGATACACTCACCTCTAATCAAAGGGTGTTGCCTCCTCTCAGCCAACCTCTCACGGACTGCATTCACTCTGGCCATGCTCTCTGCGTCCTTGTTATCTTTCTGCTTCATTCCTCAGGGTTTGAATCAGGCAGCTGTTTTATCTGTTTCCTTCTGGGTCACACTGTTACCTAATTAGCTTTGGATAATTTCCTCTGATTAGTCAAATGATGGGTCAACTGCATTCAGCAGGAAGGTTTCTCAAGGCGAGTGTCTCACAGAGAAGACAGCAAACAAAGCAGGTGTTTTACTGTCTACACTATGCCAGGAGGTTGGCAAACTGGCTTCTACCTGTCAGGAGGATGCAGGAGAGTCCACAGTCCCGAGGAGATGGTGTTTGTTGACTGGTGGGCCCATGTTAGCTAGATTGAGTCACTCTTGGGGACTTCTCAGAGGCATGGGAATCTTTGATGAAAGAGCAAACGTTTTCTTTCTCAGCTGAATTCCCCTACTTTGTCCTCAAAGCTCATTTTTGTTCTCACTACAGCTCCCTTGCATGTAGTATATAGGTAGGGAGAGTGGGTAGTGGGGTCATCTGCCACCCTTGTATGTCTCTGAGATCTTTAAGGTCACTGGAAACAAGCAAAATGGGAATAGCAAATATCCATGGCCAATGTCACTTATCTCACTTAGTGTGGGGACACGCTTCATGTCCTCCTCGTCTCAGCTTTCCAGGAAGTCACTATCAGCCTGTCAGAGATGACATTCTGCATGATTTCTACGTAGTATTTGTTGACATCCTCGCACTAGAGGCAATGGCACAAAATGCAGAAGGGCCTGTTTATCACTCCCATTCACGTACTATCAATCTCCAGTTAATCCTTAATTTTCAAATTCTGACCTTTAAAGCAATCTAGAAAATGGGGAGTCCTCAGGTCATCTATGCCACCTGATATTTTATTCCAGGAAAGAAACAAAGAATAAAAGCTTTATTATTTTTTTTTCCTGCTTCCCATATACACGGAGGGGAGATAAGGTTCACCAAACATCTGCTGCTGAATTTGGGGCCTTGTGTTTGAAAGGCTGCGTTAATGCATAACAAAACCCGGACCCTGCTCTCTGTCTGAATCCCTTACCTAGTATGTGCCTTCTGAACTATGCCCTTAACTGTGAAGGCAGGCTTCCAGATCAGGAGGTCTTTCCCACAGTGAACAATAGAAGTGTCTGGCTGTGTTTAACCACCGCTGTTAATGCTGTCCTGGCCCTGCACAGAGCTTTTGGCAAAAGACAGTCTTCGTGGTATCTAACTTCAACAGATTTATCTGTCATATTCTCTTTGAGACATCCTAATATGGCATTCTTGTTTGTTTCCACTGCTGTTTTACATATTCATGTTCAACTTGTGGTTCACAACTTGTGATTCTCAGATAGTTAGACCAACATTGCCACTTTCTGAATCACCATTTCTGCCTATTTTGGTTATTTTAAGTTTGTTTCTCATCAATGTGTGACTCTCAGAAGAGTCTCAGTTCTTTCTCTAAGTAGCTAAGATTTTTGCTGAACACTTTGACCTGTAAATTTCACCCAACTTGATTGGATAATGGACTTTAGAAGTTTTGAGAAGTATAAGGGTCTTGGAATCTTTCTTTGATGAGATTTGATGAAGCAATATTTTATGATCTTTTAAAAATAGTCTCATTCACTATTTAAAATAACTTCAAATTCAGAAGAAGCCAACTTCAGCAACATGCCATTGAGTTTATATCTGAAAAATGTACTAACCTCTATAATTGCACAGCATAACTATATTTTTACAAATATAGTTAATTCTGGCAAGATATATGAAATTAGTATGGGTCAAAACAGTCAAGGATCAGTTCCAGCATCCTGTGTCTTTTTTTTTATTACCATCCAATTAATAGGTATCATAGGTTTATGATAATTTCAAGAAATTGTAAACCCAAATTTAATTTTATATTTCAGATTATTGTTGGTGAAAATCTCATTAACTTGCCCCAATTGGGTAGCCAATCAGAACAAAATCTGACTAGGATATTTTAGAGATATATATTTTATTGCATTTTTGTACATTTTAAGCACACTAGGTTAATAACATTGCCTTGTTGAACTCGTAAGGAAACTTGTTGGGCTTTTTTGTTTTGTTTTGTTTTTGTTTTTTTAGGAAACTTGGTGTGTTTTTTTAAAATACTCAGTCGAGAATATTTTTCCATTGATTTTTAGAGTGAGTGGAAGAGAGAGGGAAAAACAGAGAAACATCAGTATGAGAGAAACACACTGCATGAACCGTGACCAGTGCCCACAATTGAGATACATGCCCTTGACCAGAATCGAACCTGAGACCCTTTGGTCCCAGGTCAAAGCTCCATCCACTTAGCCAAACTGGCCAGAGTAGGAAACTTGTTTTAATAAGTATGTAAAAGTGACTACCTTAACTCAGTGATGTGAATTCTCTAAGAAGGTCATTGTCATTCCAAACGCGAGCACACAGCATTGGATCAACCTTGACATCCATGGAGTGACAGATACTTCCACTGACACCCTCACAGTTCTAGCAATGGAAATGGGTGCTTTAAAAAATACTTTTTCCTACTCATTTATTTTGGTTGTTTAAACTATTAGTTTACACCAGCTCAGAAAGAAGGCCATTTGTTGAGTAAACATAAAATGGAAACTGTGGTTTCAACTTCTGTCAGGATGTACAAATTCTGAATATAGTGGAATGACAAGACATGGTTTTACACTGGGAAGACACTGCTACAATTCTCAGTGTGTGTACAAGATTGAATTAAAAAATTTTTTTAATTACACATGGCACTTTTTCACACTCAGAAGACACTCTAGGTGAATTCTGGGGTTTCCATTTAGCATCTATTATAGACAGTGCAGAGTAGCTTCACTCATAGATTACATTATTTGGATCTTAAAATAACCAGAAGAGTCACTGTATATTAGTTAGCAATGGAATTAGTCAAATTGGTTATTAATAGTGCCATAACCAAGTGACCTATTATTGTTATTATTATTTTGAGCAGTTCTTTGACTTTGCACTTGTCTTATCTAGCACCAAAATTTTATTTTCCTCTTAGTCCTTTTGAAGGTGGTTATTTGTAGATACCTGGTGGGCTTTTTTTTGTTTTGTTTTTTGCCCTGTTACCTTTTATAAATATGTTGAGATAGCAATTCATACAATTATATAAAATAAAACTTTTTTTTACCAACTCCGTAGATGCTTTCAGCTCTTTTTGAAATGATATTTTAAGAAGTTACATTACTAAACCAACATGCTTATTATAACATCAATACTTTAATTTCAGTTCTGTACAAGATTATAAATATAATGCTGAACTATTTAAGACAATCCACAGCAGATGGGTTCTTTTTACAATTAAACTTCAGGTACAGAGGGACCCGTTAATCACACGCTGAGCTCACACCACATTATCATCATTGGCATTTGGTGCTTTATAAGTAAGTAACTGGACATTTTACAAAAAGCATATTCCTCACATTTTTCACTTCTTTGGTCAGCATGAATGGACTAAATGAATGATATAAACAGTAAGCAATCAATGAGAGTAATCATGTATTACTCTAACTTAGGTGAAACCCCTGAAATTATGACTAACATCAGGAACATGGGGAACTCTGAAAGTTTAATAAATGCCAGCTTTCAGAAAGAATAGGGATTGTGGTTATTCAACAAGTTAAAAACTAATCTGGTAGATCAGTAATAATTTAGTATGTGTGCATCCTGCTTTTAAAGTTTGGCATGAGCCTGGCTGGTGTTGCTCAGTGGTTGAGCACCAACCTATGGAACAGGAGGTCATGGTTCAACTCCAGGTCAGAGCACATGCCTGGGTTACAGGCTCAGAAAGCAGCCGATCAATGATTCTCTCTTATCATTGATGTTTCTATTTCTCTCTCTCTCTCTGAAATCAATAAAAATAAAGATAAAGTTTAGTGAGAGTAACATAAAAACAGACTCCACTATATTAGACTTCCTCATTTTACAAGCATGAAAAATATATCTTCAGGAGATAAGTAAGATCATCAGATGTTGTGTTTATCACTTGGCTTTTGTCCCAGCAACATATAAATTCTACTTTGCAAGCCTCATCTAAGAAATGGTCCCATTGCTACTGATTAGAACTGAGTTGCAAAACTATCAAAGTTTAAAGACTGATTGAGACTCGAGGTTTTTTTCCTCCTAACTTGCATGCTGAGGATAATATATATATATATATATATATATATATATATATATATATATATATAACAATACTTTTCCTCTATGACTTAAAGCTTTATTAATGTCAAGTATTCATATATATATATATATATATATATATATTTATGTATAAATTATTTAATTCTCAGCTGCATGGTTTTTAATAAAAATAAATAAGTGCATACATGTTTATATGCTAAATTACTCATTTGGTAGTGATAGACTGAAATTTATTATTATAGGTTAAATTTATTTTTAAATTTAACCTATAATAATAAAAGCATAATATGGTAATTTGACCCAACAGCTGACGACCTTCCAGACATCATTCTGGACATACTTCCAGACGAAGCTGCCGTGGCAGAGGCTAAGGCTGAGGCAGAGGCAATTAGGGGCAATCAGGCAGGCAGACAGGCAGATGAGCAGATAGGGGTGATCAGGCAGGCAGGCAGAGTGGCAATGGGTGATCAGACAGGCTGGCAAATGGTTAGGAGCCATGTTACCAGATTGTGAGAGGGTGCAGCTGGGCTGAGGGACCGGCCCCCCTCCTGGCATGAATTTTGTGCACCTAGCCTGTAGTCTAAAAATAAAGCACTATGAGATGAAAAGGAAGAATATATTTTACATTAGTTTCTATATAATTAATGTATGTCAATATTTAGAACAAATGCTTATTTGAAGGCAAGATATTTCTTTACTAAAATGCTGATGACTAAGAGTAAAAGAGTGAATTGTGCATCCTTCTAAAGGAAAATTATTGTAATGTAGTTCTATGACTATGAAAAGTAGGATTGTTACCTTCATCATTGCACTCTTTGATTCATATATGTCTTTACATAAGCAATAAAATATCAATTCAAAAAGTTCTTATAGTCTTGGCTGTGTTTCTCAGTGGTTAGAGCATTGGCCCACTCACCAAAGGGTCTTGGGTTTGATTCCCGGTCAAGGGCATGTATTTGGGTTGCAGGTTCAATCCTCAGCCTTGATCAGGGTGGATGTGGGAGGCAACCAATCTCAAATTCATCTTTCTCTCTCTTTCTCTCTCTCTCTTTCTCTCCCCTTCCCTTCCACTCTCAAAAAAAAATCAATGAAAAAAATATGCTCAGGTGACAATTAACAACAATAAAAAAAAAGTTCTGATCGAATTGTACCGTTTTATGCAAAATTGTCCAGACTAAAAATTAATTAAATTTTCTGTATATTTAAAATATATTATTATATATTCTTGTCTTTTTCCTTCCCTACAAAATATTTTTAAATTGAGAAATAAAATTTTAATTATCTATGGGAGTATAATTAAAAATATTTTTGGAAAATCTTAGAGATAAAACATATTCTTTTTTTCTGCTTACTCACTTTTCTTCATGTCTTTGATTTTTTTAAAAATGTTTTTAAAGTTGATTTGAAAGAGAGAGAGAGAGAGAGAGAGAGAGAGAGAGAGAGAGGAATGGAAAGAGAGAGAAACATCAATTTGTTGTTCCACTTACTGGCTGATTCTCAGACGTGCCCTGGCCAGGGGTGCAACCTATAACCTTGGCATATCGGGATGATGCTCTAACTGAACTCCCCAACCAGGGCTCCATGGCTTTGATTCTAATTTCATTTTCTACACCTTGACATTATAACAGTTAGAGTAAGGATGACTGGCAGGTTCACAGCATGCAGATAATATGAAGATTTCCTTGACCAAGGATGCGTTCTTGCAGGTCATAAAAGCTCGTCAGCACATTGACAAAGAATGGGTAAGAAAGATTGCTCCTCATGGCTCCAACTAATGAAAAACCTGGTTAATTGTGGCATTAATATGCCTCTGGGCCTGCTGCAGTGTGTATTTCCTTTCCTATTTTCACTGGAACAACTAAGTGACCAATCTGGTAGCTCAGAACAGCCTGGAGATCATAGAAGACAGTCCCACAGAGTTAGGGAAATGATGCAAAGAAAGACCAATAGTCTTGACCAGCACTTATTATGTATACCCATTAAGAATTAAGTTCAGCCTCTAATACTGGAAGCATAAAATAAAATTGTTTTCAGTGAGGCTGGCTTTTTCTCATACATGAGAGTACAGAGGTAAGTGGTATGGCAAATCCATGATCATCTGGGACCTGGGCTCCTGCTCACTCTCCCCACCTCCATTAGTGCAGAGCTGCCTTCTTTAGGGTAGCCACTTGATCCAAGATGCTTGCTCTAGCTTCTTAAGAAGGATAATATTTGTAAGAGCCTCCCAACTAGGTCAGCCATCCATACAATAAAACAACTCAGCCCATTGATTGGCCAACCTATCTACAAGGCAACAGAGAACTGTGCTTTCCATGGTTGGCACATCATCACACCCAACAACAAAGGTTCTGTTTCTCAAAGCCGTGAAAGAGTATTGGGTACCTGATGAAGTAGCAATTCTGGCCATAAGGTGCTAAGCACTTAAAATATACCATCTCATTTTAATCTCCAGAATATACTTTGAAGGTAAGTTTAGGGAACTTGTAAACTTGTCCCATGTCTCCCCAAGGTTCTTACATCACTATGATACACTGCCTCCCCAGTGATAAGCAATAGGGAAATATTTAAGAAGGTGTCTGCCATTGCCAAGGAGGTCTGAACGTGGGCACGGCCTAAGATAAGTAGCAGAAGCTGTAGGATGGCAGTGATGGCATGACCCCAGGGCCAGTGAAAATGACATATCATGTTGAAAAAAAGCCAGGGTTTGCATAGGGGTGGTAAGGAAAGACCTAGTTTCTGGATGTAGGTGCTGGTATAAGGTTTGGTCACTAAGCAAAATAAATAAATAAATAAAATAAAATTCCCATTTACTGGAGCTAAAGTCAACAGGATAGTAGTTGTATACTTTAAAGTTGCAATCGAGAGGCATTCCCAGATACTCTCAAGAACAGGTGTTTAGTGCTAGAATTTGAAAGAATGAAAAATAGCCTGAAATATCACCTCTTTCATAGCCATAGTCATACTGCCTTTAGAATAGCCAAGCCTAGCATGTAGGTAGGACTTGTGAGGAAAAGGGAAAACAGCATGGTTTAGGATTCAGTCTGAGTTCAAGAGCCCACCTCTGGATGCATTCATTCTTCCCCTCAAGAAAATTCGATTGGATTGGTGTTTTAGCCATCTATTGCTACTCAACAAAGCACCTCAAAACTTAGTAGCTTGAGGCAGCAACAGTCATATATGAGTCTGCAATGTGGATGGGGTTTAGTGGGGGCTGGGGGATTTCGACTTTCACATGATTCACTCACATGGCTGGCAAGTTGGTGCTGGCTAATGGCTTACAGACCAGTAGGTCTGTGGGCCAGGGACCTTGGTTCCTATTACACAGGACTTCTTGGGCTTCTGTACGACATGGTAGCTAGGTTCCAAGAATAAGTATCCCAAGAGAACCAAGTGTAAATACATGGTATTTTTATAAGCTAGACTCAGAAGTCATACTCTGCTGTTTAAAACAGTCACAAATCTCAAAGGGGAGAAGACATAAACCCCACCATTCAATGGGAGGGATGTCAAGGTCACATTGTGAGAAGAGCAAATGGATAGGAAATATGTTATAAGCATCTTTGGAAAATATAATCTGATAAAATTAGTGCAAGCCCATGCTATATGGAGGGAATATATTAGGCAATCTCATATCAAGGGTCCTTAGCAATATTTGAATTCCTTTGAGTCCAGTGCCTATGTGGCTATCTTGAACCTAGACATGCATCTCTGGTCCATTAATTTTTGGTAGGTGGTAGAATTGGTTTCACCTACTACATGAGGCATGATTCATGGCACAGAATAGGTGTGGGTGGGTCAGACACATATATATTTACTAGAGGATCGATGCATGAAATTTGTGCATGGCAAGGGGGGTTCCCCTCAGCCCAGCCTACACCCTCTCCAATCTGGGACCTCTCAGGGGATGTCCAACTGCCAGTTTAGGCCCGATCCCAGGGACATCACTCTAACAATCTGGGATCACTGGCTCTTAAATGCTCACCTGCCTGATCACCTTTAACTTCACCCCCCCACACACACCAGCCTGATCACCCCTAACCGCCTCTGCCTGCTGACCTGATTGCCTGCAACTGTGCCCCCGCCACACCCCCCACTGGCCTGATTGCTCCTTACTGCCCACCACCTGCAGGCCTGGTTACCCCCAACTGCTCCCCTCTGCCAGCCTAGCCACCCCACACAGCCTGCTGCTCAGTCATTTGGTTGTCCCTCACTAACCCTCCCTGCAAGCCTGGTCACCTCATGCAGCCTGCTGTTCGATTGTCTGTCCAGTTGTTTCGGTCGTGATGGCCCTTGGCTTTTTGTATATTAGGATGGATACTCAGTACATAAGGTTATAATGCAAGGCTTCTCAACCTTGGCTGCACATTAGAATCACCTGGGAATCTTTTTAAAATTCTGATTTCTGGGCCTCATCTTCTGGAAATTCTGTTTCTTTCTTACTAATGTGGCTCCACTCCATAACAAAGAAACAGAATTTCTGGAGGATGAGACCCAGAAATCAGGATTTTAAAAAGATTCCCAGGTGATTCTAATGTGCAGCCAAGGTTGAGAATCAGTGTTATAATGGGACCTTATGCTCACACTCAGGTAGTGTGTGAACACCTTGAGAATAGAGATGAAAAAGACCTACCATCTCTGTATCCTGAACAGTGTTTGGCACTAGTATATGCTCAGTAATCATAGAAAAACCAATCACGTGCTGAGTTAAGAGTCACTGCATCACTATTACTCAAGTATCTAATTAGTCTTCATTGTCAGTGAGAGCAGGACACAAATAGAGAATTGTTCATTTTCCATCACCATTGTCTCCCCAAGTTTCCCGATTTAATTATGTTTTTCTCACCTTACATCTAATGGATTCTGATATCATTTTTTATCCTTGTTTGAAATTGTCCTATTGTATGTGCATTCTATTTTTAGCCACCTTAAATCAATCTGGAAGGACACAGAGAACAATCATAATTGAACTAACAAGCAAGTGGAGGTGGAGGAGAAAAGTGGTTCTGATTGGGGGGTGAAGGAATACCTGGGAAGGAGCCCAGCAGCTCATTAAAACCCTCTCAGCAACTCTTTCTTCCTCAGCTCTGGGCTTCTTCTCTTTGTTCTTTGGAGGGTCACGGAGAAAAGAAATACATGTTTTATCAATAAAAAGTATAAATAATCTGTTCTGGGTGATGATACAAAATATTTCTTCTCTGGGCAGGAAATTTCTCCATCTTGTTACAAGTGGTGCTGCTGACTTTCTACTTCATGTGGCTGTGTCTCTCTGTTCATATCCCACCCTGGGCCATCCCCTCCATCCTCCCTCTTTGCTCATACCACACAGCCTTCTGCCTTCAGGAATAGATCTGAGAAGCTGCCAAAGGAATTAATGTTGAGATTTGTTTTCTGAGTGGGTCCAGGAGAGCTTAGTGGGCTGGAGGAGTGGGGAGATTGTGAGAGAAAGGTCTTAGGGAGTGCTCCGGGAAAACAGGAGAAACCAAGAGTAGTTGTGAAGACCAAAGGTGCAGGAGAGGAGTCAAAATGTGAGATACAAAGTAGTGGTAACGGTTAGACAGGAGCAGGCTGGAGAGTGCTAGGAGTGAGGCGAGGAGGGTTCGGGTGATTTCCACAGCGGAGCTGAGCTATCCGGAGTCCACCTTTATTGGCCACTAGATGCAGAGAACGGTGGTCAGCTGGCCTGCCGGTGGGAAGGACAGAGATAACCACTACCTTCTCTCTGTCCGAGTAGCCCATCCTTCCTGTTAAGTTGGGAAACCCAGCTGCAGGGAGGCAGCATGGGTAACAGACCCGGGCTGGGACCTATGCTCCCACAGCATCGGGGCACACATCCTGACTCCTCCCAGAGCTGTGGGCATGGTGGGGGCTGAGGCACCTGAGAGAGAGAGGGCAAGGGCCTCCATCTCTGGCCAGATCCACAGCAGGCAATATGAGGTGTGGACAAGGCAAGGTCCAATACTTTCCCTTAAGTAAGTAAAACAAAAGTATCCTAAATAAATATCCTTCTCCTAATTTCCTCTCCTTTAACACTATGTGGGTGTGTTTGTTTAAATAAGACACTTGGTTCCAGTGAGAAGATATCCAACTCAAACTAACCCAAACCAAAAGGAACTGTGGGCTCATGCAACCAAACTGGACAAGGGCAGGAACTCGCTGCCCTCAGAGACAGCCAGACGGGGGCCTAGAGCACAATCAGGCTTCTTCGTTTTTTTTGTCTTTCCTTCGCTCTGAGACCAAGTTTCTCCAGAAGGCGGTAACTCTTGCTGCTAGCAGCTCCAGGGAGCTCATCTTTCTATCTTTGCCATCAGAGCAGAAGGGAATCTCTTTCCCTGAATCAAATTTAGAACTGCCTTCCAGAAAGAATTAGATTAGACAGTCTGGGTTTTATGTCTAACCCTGTGAAAACGGGTGTTGAGGCTGACCAGGATTGACAGTGTTTCTATGGCCACAGGTGTGTGTGGGGGTGAATGTGATTGGCTAGGCGGGTAGACGGATGTTTGATTAGTTGATTAGTTGGTTGGTTGTTGGGAGAGAATGTGGTGGGTAGGGGGGTGGGGTGGAGTAGGGAGCAGTTTTATAAAGGGAACCAGTGTTATGACCAGATGCAGGGCATTTGGGACTAGCCAAGCCCACAGTTATCCATCACTATATACATTCCTCTATCCCATTCCATTTACTTATCAACACCCAAGAGTCAGAACTTAAGAATGGGCCAGGTTCTCAGGATGGTGAATTTACTAATGCTTTTCATTTCCTTCTTGTGCATTTTTTATTTTTCTAAATGTTCTATCGTTACTATATTTTACTTTTGCACTATATGTTAAATAATAGAGTAAGTTTTCATTAACCAAGGTAGAAATATTAAGAACCAAAACAGAAAAATCCTAATTTTAGGGCTAATATTCTTGAGCATAAGTATCTTTTGAAACTTACTTGCAAAGCTTCCATTGGAGGGCTTAACAGGGTTAGTGAGAGAGTAAGCCAGTCAGAAACCTTGAACAGAGAAAATTCTAAAGGGCTTCCCTGAAGATGCCACTGGGGCCCATCCATTCATTCAGCAAACATTTATTGAGTTCCCACTATGCGCAAGTGTTAAAGATACAGAAGGGAGGTGGGGTAGCATAGAAAAGTTTATAGCCTGTCAGCCACACTGGCTGAGTTTGGATGCTGGTTATGTGCCTCTAGGCAGGGGACCTAACCTCTCTGTGCCCTAGTTCTCTCACAAGATTTTTGGAAAAGCCACACGAGTTGATCCATGTGAATGCTCTGAGCAGAGCCGACTGTGTAATATGATTGTATAGAACTGTATGATATGGTCTTGGCCCTTAAGTTGCTCCCAGTTCAGAGGCTGAAACTGGACATCCGTAGAATGAGATGAAGGACATGCCAGGTTCGTTTTGTTAAGATATGGAGTCCTTGAGAGGCTCCCCTGCTGAACAGCTTGCAGGAAATTATCCTGCTCAGGACTCTGGTGCCGTTTTCTAGATCATTAGGTCACAGCGGGCATACATGTGCCTTCTCACACAGTGACAGTCCTAAGTGGAAATGAGAGGATGATGACAAAGGCTTTTATTGAGTACTTAGTATGCAACAGGTACTTGTTTAGGTGCGCCATCAAAATGAACTCACTCAACTCTCTAGGTAGGTATATTATTACCCCGTTTTATAGATAAAGAAACTGAGGCATAGGGAGATGAGACAACTTGCTCATCATGGTAATACAGGTAGTATATAGTGGAGCTGGGATTTGAACCTAAGTAATCTGTTTCCAAAACTAGCCTTCATGTTACCAGGGCCACCATTTTCATTGACCACAAAGAAATCATACAAAGTGTGACCCTGAGTGCTGTTTGCCCACATATTTGAGTATCATTGATTTGCTCCTGCAGTTGAGCCCCTTGCGCTAAGAAGGGCACAGTGAGACCTGTCAGCTGCAGAAAGGAAGCCAGGATCTTCCCAGCAAACTGCTCTGAGGTATGGAGTGTGCATGAAAGAAAAAAGTAACAGGTTCCTGGCGGGAAGTACTTACAGGGCTCAGAGACACAGAGGAGGAACGATGAATCGGTTGGGGAGAACAGCAAAGCCTCAGAGCTGACTTGGAGCAGAGTCTTAAAGAGCAGGAGGTTTGGACAAGCAGGCAATCCCAGAAGTTGATATTCCAGTTCCCAGGGAGAGCGTGAGGAAAGGTCCTGTTGGGGCAGTGCAGTGCAGGACAACTTGGCTGGGGCACAGGTGTGTGAGGGAGAGTGGCGGGTGTTGAAGGCTGCCCAGGAGGCCAGATGCCTTGAACGCTGGCTTGGGAAGATGGATTTCATATAGCAGGAAATGAGGAGTTCTTGAAGACTTTTGAAAATGGGAGTAAAATGATAACCTTCACCCCTCACCCTCCCTTCTCTTTGCGGCAGTAAGTCCCACTCATCCTTCAGCTCAATCAAAGCCTTTCCCAGCTCCCATCGTATGTTCTCAGTCTCTTTTCTTGCAGCACTTGCTGCCATTGTAATTTTGCATGTGTTTGTGTGATTATTCAGCTAATGCCTCTCTTGATTATAAACTTCATGAGGACAGATAGTGCCTGCCCTTGATTGTTAAGCATCATGAGAACAGAGAAATATCTGTTTGGCTTCCCCTTGTAGCCTAGCACCAATCATATCTTGAGATAACATGCCCTCAAATGGTAGATCAATGAATGGAGGATCCACAGGATTTGGTAACTGATGGACTAAGAGAAATGAATGCTAACCCTGGGCTTTTGAACACTAACAACAGGAAAAGTGGTGTGGCCATTTATTGCAACAGGGCACACTGGAGAAATGGTTTTCCAGGATGATTATAAATCTAGTATTCTCTGTATTGATTCAGAGGTGCCAGAAGGTCATCAATTTGTCCAGTAGTTTGTAGCAAATTTTACTTTACAATCTAAGGGAAATATTACAGCTAAAGAAGAGTGAAGAGTTAGTAGGTATATCAGTGAAAATTGGTTTGCCTGCATGTAGCATAAAAAAACTGCAGAGACTTTCGCTAACCATTTTGGCTCAGTGGGATAGAGCATCAGCCTGCGGACTCAAAGGTCCCAGGTTCGATTCCGGTCAAGGGCATGTACCTTGGTTGCGGGCACATCCCCAGTAGGAGGTGTGCAGGAGGCAGCTGATTGATGTTTCTCTCTCATTGATATTTCTAACTCTCTATCCCTTTCCCTTCCTCTCTGTAAAAAAATCAGTAAAATATATATTTTTTAAAAAAACTGCAGAGGCTTACATTTGAAAGAGTTTTCCCTTCCCCTCACACCTAAAAGAAGTTTGGCTGTAGAAAGTCCAGGGCCAGTAAGGTGACTCCATGGAGAGCCACGTTCTTCTGCACTGCCGTTCTTAGCATGTGGATTCTATCCCCAAAGTTTCCTTTGGCCCAGATGGCTGCTGGAGCTGTAGTCATCAAATCTGTCTTTTTGGAAGCAGGAAAGAAGAAAGGGAAGATGAAATGGACTCCCCTGGAAGCCTGATCCACTAACATCTATCTCATTGCCCAAAATTTAGAAAGGGGTGCATCTTGCTCTAAGTAAAAGCCAAAAAAATGTAGCCTTTTAAATAGGTACCTTGAAGAAAGCCAAAGAGTCTCCTACTAAGGATAATGTACACCAGGTCGGCAATAGCTGATTCTACCTCAGGAAACAACAGCCTAGATGAGGTCTAGAGAAATGTGAAGTTTCATAAATGTTCCCCCAAATGTGAGAAATGAGCACCCAGTCACAGATACGTGAAGTTTTAGAACCATAAGGAATTTCAGTAATCACCTAGTCCATTTGCTGCATTTTGCTGTTGAAGAGACTTGACCCAGAAGAGGCATGAGCGATGTCACACAGCGAATGGGTGGCAGAGCAGGGATGAGAAGCAGATTCCCTGGATGAAGTGCCGGAACAGCATGGAAGAGGTTCCAGCAGCCTCCCGTGAACATGCCTGAAACAGGACTGACTTTATGCAACATGATGCCTGATTCCCAAGACAGGCTGGCATGGAGCGGACTTGGATTTGAATCCTAGCTGTGTAGCTTTGGGCACTTACCCAGCTTCTCTGAGCCTCAGCTCCTCATCTGTGCATAATATGGAAATGGCACAGAGCAGGCACTCCATACATGGTTGTCATCATTATTTTGTTATTAGAAAACAACAAATGTTTTTGGAATTACTGTTATATGAGTCAGTGAACAAATAAAACATGAACGTATGAAATTAGAACAGACAGCTATCCATCTCAGATGGTTTAGCTGTCTGTTGGCTGAGAGATAGGAAGTTGGATAGATAGCTTCTTAATATGCCCTAGCTTTAAATCCTGTCACTCTAGCTTTTTGCATTTGCCATCCTAGCATATGTGCCTCCTTGGACTCATTATGGCCTACCTGCCAAACCCGTGACACCTGACCCCCTTCTAAACACACTGGTCCTGTAACAGACTAGCCAGACACAGTCTTCCTCCACTTCTTGATTTCATTTCCTTTTTCTCGCCCTCACATATCCCTTCTCTCACTAGTTCACTTTCTCCTCAACTTCCTCTCCTGTTCACCAGGTAACAGTTTGATTGTTTGCATAAGCCAGAGCTTAGTGTTGTAGGATAGTTTAAAAAGACAATAGTCAGATTCTTGCCTTGAATTACTTACAATATGATGACAAATGCATGAGCCATTAATGACATTTTCGAAGACACCATTACTTTGAGGAAAGACTCTGTACTGCAATATTTTTCCTACCTTCCCCCTTTATTGCTGTCATTTTCCCAACTGTCATTATCTACTCTTTGCTACTTTACATAGTGTTGTGTTTAATTAGTAATTGTGATCAAATTCGAAAGGCTGGGAAATAGTTCCAGTTTTCCTATCTTAAAAAAAAAGGTAGAATTTCACTAAATTACCAAATGAAACTTGCAAAATCCATGGGCTCTATAAGTGAGAGCCTCATTAAAATCAATTTCTTTTCATCAGTTATATCCCGGGTTCTGGTTTTATTTGGAAATGCAGAATTGATGTCTCTTGTGAAGGTGGCACTAAGGCCAGAACTGTATGTCAGCTGAAGAGCCAGCACTCGGTGTGCACTTGTTTAGGAAGGTCTGGCATCCACAGTGGGAACACTCCTGCACTTCTCTCCTGGGGGTTCTGCTTCCACCACTCACCAGCTGGACAACTTGAGAAAGGCTGCTTCGCTTCCCGAGGCCTCAGTTTGCCCATCTGCCCTAACTCATTTACACCTCCCAACAAGCCTCTGGGAGGTGTTATGGTCGTATGGATTTCCCAGAAACTGAGGCACCAGGTTAGGCACGTTGCTGAGGGTCATGCATCGAGTGAGCAGTCGGACTCTGCAGCCCAACCTCTCAACTGCATGGCTCTGTTGCCTCTCGTATGTTTGTTTGTTTTTTTTAATTTATCTTTATTGATCAGATTATTACAGTTGTTCCTCGTTTTTCCCCCATAGCTCCCCTCCTCCCATTTCCCACCCCAACTTCTGTCCTTGCCCCCCCC
>PVJC01007704.1:0-50623 GCA_004026665.1 Murina feae | reverse complement strand
CAGCAGGTAGACACACACAGGAGGACTGCTCCGAGCCTCAGATGCGGCTGGGGGCAGGTCCCCAGTGGTGACACACACACACACACACACACACACACACACAAAAGGCGCCTGGCAGACTGGGGCCATCATAGGACATCCACTGAGGGGTCCCAGACTGTGAGAGGGCACAGGCTGGGCTGAGGGACTCCCTCCACCCTGAGTGCACAAATTTTTGTGCACCCGGCCCCTAGTATATAATAATGAGACACAATGACCTTATATAAAATAAACTTATCTACACTAATAAAAGAGAAACATGCAAATTGGTGTCACTCTGCTATGTCCACCAGCCAATCATAATGAGTATGCAAAGTAATCCAACAAAGATGGTGGTTAGTTTGCATATGCAGGCCCAGAGCAAAGACTGAAGTCTCCGGCCCAAGCGAAGACTAAAGACGACTGAAGACTGAAGAGGCTTCGCTTCTCTGCTGCAGCCAGAGGGGAGAAGCCAAGCCGCGCTGCCGACAGAGCAGAGAAGCCTAGCCTTACTGCTGCGGCCGGACCAGGGGCCTGGGTCCCGGGTGCTGGGGGAAAACCGGTGCTAGCAGCCAGGGGAAGGAAGGCTATTGTGCAAATCTTCATGCAACGGGCCTCTAGTATGATATATAATAATGAAGTATAACAAATTTATATAAAGTGCCATTCACTTGTTATCTGTTTATTAACTAAACATTTATTATTTTTCAAGCCAAGGTCAGTCACTACCTGTGCCCTGCCCCAGGCCAACCAGAACGAGCTGCAAACTAATCTGTAGATGGCTGCTATTTATGTTGCCTTGGAAGTGCCCAGAAGAAGCCACACTGCAAACTAAGTCCAGCTGCAGCTAGTGTTGGGCCTGGGGCCACTGAGTGAAGGGTATGGGGCACTCTGAGGCCAGATGCTGCTTGTTTGATAAATTTTAGAGCAGTCTGAAACATGAGCCAAGAGAGGCCATTTGTAGGAACTTATGATTATTTTATTTCATTCTTTTTAAAGTGTGAACTTTTAAATTAATATTTATTTTGAGTGGATTCTGAAGATACAATGCTTACAGAACTTTTAAGTTTTTTAAAATTGTTGTAATACATTTTAATATAAAATTTCCCATTTTAGCCATCATTAGTTGTACATTCAGTGACATTAATTAATTTTCACTGTTTCCAAAACTTCCCATCACTCCAAACGGAAACTCTTTAAATCATTAAGCAATAACTTCTATTTTCCTCAACCCTGCAGAACAGGAAAACAAAAACAGCCAGGATCCAACCAAATGCTGTCTACAAGAGGCTGACTTTATATCTAAAGAAAGACACAAATGGGTTGGGGAAAAAGATGTAAAAATATATTCCATACCGATTGTGCCGTAAGAGAGCTGGGTGACTTGCTTTTGGTTCTTTTTTCCCCTTTAGGCTGTACTCTGGAGGTATAAGTTTTCTCATCTGAAAGGCTCTTCAGATGATGGCAAGAGCAAAATCAAATTTTTGTTTCAGAATCCAGATACTAAACAGATTGAAGCAAAGGTAAGCCCAAGTTCATCGTATAAACCATCTCTAACTACATTAATACTGTTAAGAAGCAAAGGAGAGAAAATTTAGAAGAATCAAAAGGCAAAAGCATACATTCCCTGTTTACCTTGAACTGTACCTTATGGCCAAAAGAAAAAAAAATTTAATGGCTAATTTTCCCTGAAAAGCATAACTTAAAATAAATGACACTCAACAATTATATTTCTTACTTTTAATTCCTTATGGGCTTTATTTGTATCACACTAAATAACATTCTAGGAACCAAAAAAATCACTCTTTTGTAGTTTCATACACTAAATAATAATTTAAAATGCTTAAAAGTTTCTGACTCTCTTGTATCATTTATTCCATTTTTGAATATGAATAAAAATCCTTAAAGAATATTATTTTTATATCAACTCATATTTTCTTACGTTATGTATTAAAATGCATTAATGAATTATTTTTTTTGCTTTTCTTCATATAAATTTTTAGTTATTAACTATGTTGTTTTTAACTCATCAAAAAGATTCACTACTTTATTTTTTAGGAATACATATATTTTAAATATTCAAATTTTGAATTATTTCCATTATGTTACTATGGCATTCACAATAACAATGTTTGGGTTAGGATGAATTATAAATACAGTATTCCATTGTGGAAGAATGGGTAAATAATAAATACCAAAGTGAAGGTTTAATTGTTATCTGTGGGCTTGCCATACATTATGTGACTGCATTATGATGAGGTTCATTCTCTTGATACCTACTTTGTAAAGAGATTTTTATCATAAACAGATGTTGAATTTTGTCAAATGCTTTTTATGCATATATTGAGATGATTGTGAATTTTATCCTTATTTCACTTCGCATAATGTTCTCAAGGTCCATCCATGTTGTTATAAATGATGCTATTCCATCCCTTCTTATGGCTGTGTAGACTCATTGTGTGTATGTACCACATCTTCATTATCCATTCCTCTATCACAGGGCACTGTGGTTGTTTCCATGCGTTGGCCACCGTGAGTAATGCTGCAGTGAACATAGGGGTGCCTATATCTTTGTGTATCAGTGATTTTGAGTTTTTCAGGTATACACCCAGGAGTGGGGTTGCTGGGTCGTATGGTAGCTCTAAATTTTTTGAAGACTCGCCAGACTGCTTTTTATAGTGGTTATACCAGTATACATTCCCACTAGCAGTGAATAACTTAAACAACCAAGTACAACAATTAAAATTATATAAATTTATGCCCTAACCAATTTGGCTCAGTGGATAGAGCATCAGCCTGGAGACTCAAGGGTCCTGGGTTCGATTCTGGTCAAGGGCATGTACCTTGGTTGCGGGCACATCCCCACTGAGGAGTGTGCAGGAGGCAGCTGATCGATGTTTCTCTCTCATCGATGTTTCTAACTCTCTATCACTCTCCCTTCCTCTCTGTAAAAAAATATATATAAAATATATTTTAAAAAAATAAAATTATATAAATTTAAAATTAATGAAATGCATTATTTTTTGAAACAGAACCGTGTGTCTCCTAATGTCATGACCGCTCATAACCCTTTTCTTTCAGTAATTCATAGTCAGTGTCCTATGACAATGGATAACTTATTCTAAAAAAGTAGTAAAAAATGTTTTCTAAAATCATTCCAATCCACATTTATCATTTGAAGTATGTACAAAGAAATAAAAATACTTTCAAACTACTCCTATGGTTCTCTTTCATTACATTTTATCAAGAATAAAATGGTAATCAGGCCCAATATATTTTTATGCCGCATTGATCAATACTGAAATGACTTGATGAATGATAGTATGCTTACTCCTTCAAGTTCTTAGATCACCGTGATAGTAAACCTGCAGTATGTATTAACGTTACATATTGAACAAAAATTGAACAGTATAGTTGCCGTGCATAAGATATAACTGGTGACAGTTAAGTTTATTGCACTTGAAAAAAATGCCTATTATCTACTTGCATGGTTTATTATCCATTTTTTTAAGTGAACTTTTTATTTTTGTTTTATCTGACCCCTGTCTCTTTTCCTTTCAGGAGCTGGAGTTTTCGAACCTATTTGCTGTCCTTCACTGCATTCACTCGTTCTTTGCGGCCAAAGTAGCTTGTCTGGACCCTCTCTTCTTAGGCCATCAGGCTACTGCCCCTGCTGCTGCCAGCTCTGCCACCATGAGCAAAGCCAAGTACACGACTTGACACCCTGAGCTTTGTGCTCCACTTACCATGACTGTATAAATAGATGAACAGCTTCGTCATTTTAGACCTCGGAGAGACAATAATATCATCAAGTCACGTGGAAACTTCAGTGGGGGAAAAAGGGAGCTCCAAAGCACTTCTATTGTGGAAGGCCTCGGTGAACAGTCCTAAAGGAAGAAAACAGCTCGTTCTTTCACTCGGCTGATTTGTAACCAGCGGACTGCTTTCATCAGAAGTGGAGAGAAAAGAATGAACGATGTGAATTATGTAAGTAATGTAAAAATTGTAAATTCTCTAAAATAAAATAAAAATACCGATTAAAGGGTTACTTCTGTATTTTAGGATATTTTGTATATAGAATACCTCTAGGTCCAGATCAGGAACTAATGCCCTATGATTACATCATGAGTGACCAAAAGGAGGCAGAAAACATATGGCAGCAAGGATTCAGCATGTGGCGGGGGCGGGAGGGGGGATGGGGGAGGAGGGGGGGCAAGAAATCCCATCAAAGGAAAAAATCACGCACTTGAATTTGCTGATGTAGATTTCTCCTTGTGTTATCCTTTCATGATTTGGCACTGGCACTCCGATTTCGTCTTACTGTAAAATGTTTTTTTAAGAATTGCGAAAAGCTAGTGACATTGACCTATGATAGAGGCATTGTGAAATGAACCGTTTCCTCCTTGGAGCACTTAGACTGAAAGTGTTATTCATGGCCAGTGGCAATCAACTCTGCCCAAGTGTGTTAATTTAATTATGAATGAAGGCAACATTCCTGAACATGTTGTTCTTTCACTGAAGGAGATTTACATTTTACCTAATGGAATTTATTTTCCAATTAAAGTTTCCTAACTTTCAGCGTCCCCAAAATTTTCTAGAAAAAAAAATCGGAACAACTGTGGTGTAAGGAACAATTCTTTGTAATCCTAATCCTAGCTAATCGTAAGCTAAAATGTTTCTAGAAAGCAGTCTCAAAGCTATTACTCATGTTCATTCAATACTTCTTCCCATTTTTAGTAACATTTAATGATAAAGTAAGATCTGAAAATTAAAAAATTTAAACTTCTATCTTACCACGTCATAACAAGTTATATAATTCTAAACAATGTGGATTCTTTCAGGTGTATTTTCTTAGGAATGTAGATGTGAAGAGGATGGAAATTTGAAATCATTGCGGGGGGGGGGGGGGGGGCAGAAGGGGGGGGGGGGTAGCACATGACTCAGATTCCAGATCTTACATAACAGTTTGCATCATGTGGAAAACATTTTCCACCCTTCACTGCAGCTGTACTGAGATCTGCCTATAAACAACCAGCTGACCATTAAAAAAGGAAAATATGCTTTTTTAAATTCACACCAGTGTCCCCCAATAAATCAAAACTGGATTATTTCTACATGAAAATGACCAAAGATCTAATAAGGTGGTTTGATTTGTTTTTTAAATAAGAGAAAAATATCACTCAGGAGGGAAAAATAATTTGTAAAAAAGCACTACCATCATAATCAAAAATTTAATATCCAACTATTTCTGTCATCATAGATTTTCAATTTACTTTTCATCTGGTCCATTCTGAATCACGTTAAATTTTTTTTAAAGGTAAGTTTCATAATTACACATGGGCAAGTATTAAGTTGGGCCTAGGACACATTATTAAAAGAACTGTGGAAAATTCAACAGTAATTAGTATAAATTTATTTTGATCACAGAACTAAATATATATCCATAATGAAGGTAATGCTGTGGAAATACTACTCATTATTTATCGGTCAGACACAACAGTCATTCAAAATAAGAAGCTCACCAAAGGCAGACTTTCCCGGGGTACTATTGAACTTACGGAGAAAAACAGAGGGAGGCATCGCCCTTAGAGGCAGGTGAAGCAGCAGGGAGCAGCCAGTTCATTACAGAATCTCTGCAGATGTTAACCGTGGGGTAACATCTGTGTGTCATCAGTGTGATAATCTAGTCTAATGGAAATTGGAAATGGGCAAGGTAGCTAAGAGAGAAATGTGGAACACTTTATGTTAGGCTAATGTGATTATTGAAAAATGAATGTTAGATTTTTAAAAACTCCATTTGCAACAGGCAATTTATTTAAATACCTTTTTTGTTACACCATAAAATTATTCTAGCCCGTGCTTATGTGTATGATGAAGGAAAAGGTGCACAAATGAGATATGTATGGGTATATATCTCCTCGTGCCACAAACACAGACAAAGATACAAACACACACACACACATATATATATATGTATATACATATGTATATGTAATGAAATGTTAACCACCAATTATATGAAGAATATTTCAAATACATATACTTAATATCTTTAAATTTGCATTGTAAATGATAACTTGAATTAAAATTTATGATAATACTGCATTTATTTTTGATACTATTGATCAAAAGGCCTAAATTACTACATTACATAGTTGGTGGGGCAACTGCCTATTAAAAATTTTATTCTACTTTTCATTTGTTAGCAAGTAGTATGTAACATTTTCTTTTACAGTGCAAATATTAGCCACTGTCATTTGTTATAACTTGGATTACTGAATGAGAGAGCATAGATATGAAAAATACTAAGATAAATCTCAACTTCTCATGTAATTTAGTTTTAGAAGCATTGGAAGTATTCACATTAAAACCTAGTTTATATTAGAGAACATTTTGACAGCAAAATATTTAATTTTGTGTTAACCCCTCCAGTGCCTTGGTATATGTGTGTACGTACATGATGCATATATACATATGTTTATGTGTATACATGCGTATGTATATATACGCACTTTTAAAGGGTTCATTATGGTTGTACATAGAGCAAGCTCAAAGAGAATATTGTATTACAGATAGTAAGGTCAGATAAGGGAGTTCAAGTATTTCCAATTTTGCTAACTACTATAATAATGTATTTTGCCTGATTAAAAAAAACAATTAATGTAAGCTGAAGTAAATGAAAGCAGAGGCATTTTATATTTGTTATATTGGAACAAATATTTATTTAAAATTACTTTCATAGATAATGTAAGTATAATGTATAGCCCTACATACATCATCCAACGCTATTTTTAAGGGAGAATAATCAACTAGTAATTTATTGCTCATTTTCCAGGCTTACACCAGCTTATAGTTTGAAAGCCTTTGCTCACAAAACTGGCATCTAGCAAGTAGAAAAGTAATGACTTGAAAATAAATGTCAAGTTCATATTAACCATGTAAGCAGAGAAAGCATTAATTTGTACATCGATATTTCCCTCATTGATATCAAGGCTTGCTCATAAACTTTGTCTACTTTAAATGCTGGATTTGAGAAAAGCTTGATTTGTTATTGTGAAAAGAACTGATTTAAAAATTTAGAATTACTGCTAGAAATCAGCAGTGTGGAGAACTTTATAAGCACAAGGACAATCTTGTGCTTTACTTTTTTTTTTTAAAGGTAAGTGTATATGTTCTGATATTAAAAACAAATCATTTGCCACTCTTAACACTTCTATACTCATGATTTCTCCTTAAAGAATCACTTTGTCACTCTGTTATTTATGATTTATTCTTATTCCTTCATACTTTAAAATTGCAACTCACTTTTTTGCACATTGGAAGTTCTGTTGGAAGATAAATAAAATATTGTAAATGTTATATATTTTATACATAGGAAAATGAAAGGAAATACCAGAAGTATGAAATATAAATATATTTATTTCATTTTTTTATTGTTTTGGTGGATGTTTATAGATATAAATTAATATTTGTGGCAATAACTTGTCACCTTGTTCTTTGAGTTTATTAATATAATACTAATAAAACTGTATCTTTTTTAATGGAGCATACGAAAAAATAAAAGCAAATACTATTTACTACACATATCTTTTCACTTCTTGAGCTAGACTTGCATGATTTACATACGTGAAGAGCGGAATGCTGAGCGACAGAGTTGCAGTGAACAGGAGCAGATGTGAGCTGTCTGCCTTGGGGGCTGACTTCTTGGGGCACGATCTGTTCTGGCTCATCAATATTTATGACGATAAACTATCTGACCTCTAATCTAGAGATTGAAGAAAGTTGTTAATTTGACAAATTACTGAAACAACCAGAGTTACAACTTTGGAAAGCACTACAACATTGACATCTTCACAACGGTCCATGATACGCTGAGTCTACATTGAGAAGAC
Source organism: Murina feae (assembly GCA_004026665.1). NCBI lineage: Eukaryota > Metazoa > Chordata > Mammalia > Chiroptera > Vespertilionidae > Murina > Murina feae. Next base: position 42,713 of record PVJC01007704.1, on the reverse strand, counting down.
TGGTCTGCCAGGGCATCATGATCTGGTCATCTGTAACTGAGAAGAGCTCATCGCATCATGTCATACAAGGCCATAGCTGTCTTTCATTACAGTTCTATCAAATATTGATCACATAAATCATTTAAAAACAAGTCTGATATCTATATTATTTCAGTAAGCAAAGGAACATCTCTCACTTTTTTATGTTTTCTACTGAAAAAAAAATTGAAGAGTATGTGCTCATCAGAGGTAATTTAAGCACTAAAGAATACAAAACAAAAAAATAATAGCTATTAAATCTCCTAACCACAAAATTATGCACTATTCATTTTATAAATGTCATGCTACACATATGCCTGTGTTTATATAGAGGTAAAACATTAGTTTGTATACAAGCACATGGATTTAAATGCTTGTGAAAATATAGTCCCACAAAAATACAATATAAAATAGATAACTGTGCCTGGGAGGAGGGGTATATATGAATAAGAATAGCAAAATATGGATTTTTAAAAAGTTACCTACATACAGTTGGCCTTTGACTAATGTGAGGGTCAGGGATATTGACTCATGTTGAAAATCTCCATGTAAATTTTGACTTCCCCAAATCATAATTACAGCAATTCCTAGATATCTGTGGGGAGGGTTAGTTCCAGAATCCCTGTGGATACCAAAACTCGCTGATGCTCAAGTCCTGTATATAAAACTAGAGGCCCAGTGCACGGATTTGTGCACCAGTGGGATCCCTTGGGGATCGGGCCAAACCTGGCTCTCTGACATCCTTCAGGGGGTCCCAGATTGCAAAAGGGCACAGGCCAGGCTGAGGACCTCACTGGTGCATGATCGGGGTGGGGAGGAACCACGGGAGGGCTCCAGGGCATGTATGACCCTTCTCACCCAGTCCTGATCAGCTGGACTCCAGCAGCAAGCTAACCTACTGGTTGGAGCATCTGCCCCCTGGTGGTCAGTGTGTGTCATATCGACTGGTTGACCAGTGGAATGACTGGTCAGACACTTAGCATATTAGGCTTTTATTATATAGGATGGTATAGAAAGAAATGCATAGAGTCAGCTCTCAGGATTTCAGATGCCCAATCTCAGATCAAAAATACTATTTTCGATCTGCAGTTGGTTGAATGTGAGAATGCCAAAGCTGAGGATAAGCAGGCCAACTGTATATTTATTGAGAAAAAAATCTGTATATGAAGTGGACCTGTGTGATTCAAACCTGTATTGTTCAAGTCAACTGTATTAACAAAGAGTGGAATTGTGTATATATTTTAAGTGGACCATGACCTCAAAATACTTTTATTTTTTAACATAAATTAAGTTAAATTTATCTTATTTATCTTATTAATGTTTAAGTTAAATTTTAGATACTAAAACTCAACCTCTTCAGCATAGAGTTCTGCAAGTTTTGACAAGTGTATATGATTGTGTACCACCAAGATCAAAATACGGTCAGTTCAGGTTCACCAATAAGTTATTGATGCCACTTGTAGATGGTCCTCTTCTAATCTCGAATTCCTTCAACTATTCATGTTTTCTGTACCCATAGCTTTCCATTTGCAAAATGGAAGTGAACGATACATAGTTTGAGATTATTCCCTCTCTTTTGTGGGATAAGCTCTCTCTATAAAGTCTATGTTCTTTTGCGAGGAATACCAATTCTAATCCCTGTCCTTGCGACAGGCCACGACACAACCAAGTTCTGAAATCTGGAAAAGCAAGCCTATTTCTCCTTCACACTTACCACCTGGCTTCGGTTCCCTCCTCGCTGCTGAAGCTGCTTTGGCTGAGCCATCCACCATCCTGATTGCCAGGCTGTCTTTCATCGTCCGGCTGGTCTCTGCCGCACCTGGGCCACCCCTCCCTCTGGGAAACACCCCCCACCTCTCCCTGGCTTGGCCTTCTCAGACCATTTTCTTTCTTTCTGTCATGTGTGAGCCCCTTTCCTCCCTTTCAGTTGTGTGTTCCTGGAGATGCTGTTCTGATCCTACTCCTTTCGCCCTGCACCCTCCCTGGTAAACACTCTCCAGGAGCGCCGAGCATCACAGATCCGGAGCTCTAGGTCCCTACATCTGCCTGCTGGACACCTTCAACTGTCCTGCAGGGAAGCCCACATGAACGTGTCCCAGGTGGCATCCATTATCTCCTAATCTAATCTCCCTGGAAGTTGGTTTGATTGAAGGATGACTCCCAAATATCAGAGATAGGTCACACCCTGGACAAGGGTGTCAACCACCAGAGGCTTTTCCCTCTCCGCACCCCTCGACGGGCCTCTCCTCTGTTCCCTCACCCACTCTTCGCACTTGGGCTTCATGCACACTCAGCTGGCCTTCCCAACAGCCTCTCCCAGCTCCTCTCATCGAAACCACTGGCTGCATCCTGAGGCCAGGGAGGCCCCCAAGACTGCGGACATCACTGAAATAGTACAATTGGCTTATGCAGCAGGTGTCAATAGGAAATGCATTTCAATCCCATTTCTCTCCTTGACAGATCAACAACTGAAGAAGGTGCGAGTGTGTGTGTAGCCCAGCTGGGCCCCCTCCGGCTTTGCTTCCATCAGGCCAAATTGGGGGAACGTTCAGCCTCCAAGTCAGCAAGTTATGTCAGTTACAAAGAAGTGATGAAAAATTCTGTTTCAAAGGTAAAAGTAACCCCTGAGGGTTAAAGGAAAGGAAAAAGAAACCCAGCTGCAATAGACACTGGAGAGAGCGAAAAGAATCCTATTTTCTTCTTGAGTAAGATGAAATCTTTATTGGCTGGATCCATTTTTCTCATGACTGAGGTTAAATCATTTTCCCATTTCCTGCCACCCGCTTTTTGTTCTAGTTTTGTATTATTTAGAGGGCAAAGCAAGGCTTGTACATAAGGGAAATGCCTTTAAATCAAATATTTAAAACTTCGCACTCTACATACTTTTGAATTTAAAACAAGAAAAAATTGTAACAATACTGCTCATTAATACTTACTAATTAATCACTTTGGCCATTTGTAGTGTTAAATATGTTATTGACATTGTTTTCGCTGTTATAGTGACAATACAAATATATTTAAGTATGGTTTGAAAAAAAATCTGTTGATTCTCCTGAAATGTAGCCACATTCTATTTATCTTAACGTGTTTAGTTGTGGGCCTTCATAATATTGTTTACCTGAAAATTTAATCCCTTTGAAGGATTTTTGTTCCGTACGTAGGGAACCAATTTTTATAGACTTTAGATACATTTCTCAGCTTTTATACCATCTCTCTAATAGAGGTCACATACTAGAAGTCTAGGCCTTTCGCTTTTAAAAATTTAATAAGCTATTAGTATTTTAAAGGTAGAAATTTTTATTTTTTTATATCCATCGTTTATTGAGAATGTTGGCAAGTTATTAACAAGCCCAAATTTCCCCAGGACAGCAATCAGCTGAGGAGCTGGCTGGCCCATCAGGCTGCCACACCTCCCTCTTCTCATGGTCCCTCAGCTGCCAAGCCCCCAGTCAGTTGTCCATCATCCCATTTACACAGTAATATGTCTTCCATCCACCCTAGTTTCCTCAAAGTACTTACCAGCCCGTTTCCTGTAGGTATTTGAGTTTATAGCTTCTGTCCTTAGTTATAAACATCCTCTATAATAACAAAAGCATAATATGCTAATTAGACCAGTTGTCCTTCCATCCTTCTGGACGAAGCCGGGGCTGCAAGCGAAGCCCGGGTCCCGGGTGCCAGAGGGAAGCCGGTGCCGGCAGCCAGGTGAAGGAAGGCCTATTCTTGCACGATTTTGTGCACCGGGCCTCTAGTAATTAATACTAATGAACGCTTCCATAGACACTTTCTAAGTTCTTAACATGCATTAACTCATTTAATCCCGGAATAACCCTGACAGGTGAACACTATCCGCATTCGATTTTATGGATAGGAAACTGATACACCGAGAAATTGGGAACTCACCCCAGACACCACACGTTTTCTCTGTAAGGTCCTCAGGCTCAGGCTAGCATTCTCCGCAATGACATCGACAATGTCCTTTCAGTCTGTTCGTTACCTTCTCAAAAGAATGTCGGAGTGCTAATTTTTTTTTCTTTGAAAAATCTAAAAAGCAAAATCTGAGTCCCAATTGGACCTTACATAGTATTTACTAGTAAGTCCACTAGTAAATTGCTTGGACAAGCTATCCCATCTTTAACTAAAGACTTTGATATTACCAGACAGGAACTGGCAGGGGTATTTCCTAGCCTGAAGGCCCCTCTGGGGCTGTGCTCTGACAATGCAATGGTCAAATGCTCCAGAAACTATCTTGCTAGTTTTTAGAGTGAGACTTTTGATATTTTCAACCATAAAAATTGATAAAATGCTTACATTACCAGGAAGCTGATGGACCACATATGTAATTTTCAAGGAAGCAGAACTTGAACCCAGACCCATTTGGTTCCTAAATTTTGGGTTATTCTATCCCACAGTGCCTCCCAGGTGCAGATTCGTTGTTACTTGTTGCTCAGTAAGGCTTCTATGTACCCGGTGTTCTACTGGACGACTTGGAGGGTCTGCTTTGGAAAACCAAGTGTTTCATGGGCTTGAGGCTGAGACCATCACCCACCTGGGAGGGGGGGGCATATGCAGGACAAAGCCCAACAATGAACAGGATAAATGCAGTTCCCAGCACATAATAAATTGGAACCACACTCTGAACTTTCCAAATGACAGGCAGCTCCAAACAGGGAGAAGAGCTGACCTAAGTGAGCTCCCAGGTCCTGAGTGCAGCTGCCAGCCAAATTAGAATGTGCCTTCTTTAATCAGAATAAAACAATCACGGTTAATAAAGCATGATTAATATCTCTTACGGTTCCAGCTGGCTCCCCATCCTATTTCTGCCCCTATCAGAACCAGGCTGAGCAACCTCCGGCCTCAGCAGCGCTGGCCGGAATCTGTTCTTCGTGCGCAGTTTAACCGGCCCTGTTGCACACCGATGAAAAGAGCAGACTTTTTCAGCCTCGCAGTCAAACGCCGAGTTTTTGGTCACTCTATAAGCAGTTATCTGAGAAGGGCTTTTGGCTTTATCTTTAAAGAATGAAATTTTCAAACAAATTTCATCCTAAAATAGCACTTTAAAAACTGTAAAAGTAATAGAAAAACAAATCGAAACATGGATGGCCGTTTAGGCGGCAATCCCGGATGACTGGACTGGGAGGCAAATCTAGTGAGTGGAGAGCTGGTTTATCGAATTTTATCAGCCTTATGGGAAGTAATAAGTTCACTGGCCTCCTCTCCAGTAATTTTCTTGTCCCTTTACGTTCATTCTACTGTAGGTGAATGCTGCCCTCTTTTGGCAGAATGTTCAAACTTAAACATGTGGGGCTTTTGATTACGACATGAAGATCAGAAGAAAAAAAATTAATCTCCATGAACAAAAAAGATTTTAAAATAAATTAAACTTTTAAGCATTCTGGACATTGTTCGTGTGTCTTTTATTGTCTAAGTAGCAATAAACCAAAAAAGCCAATGTCTTCCTTTTCACTCTCACTCCTACAATTACTATGCGAAACGTTACAGAAAGAAAACCGAAGCAAGAAACACTTGAAGAGATTAAACACACACAGCCCTCCTTCAGTCATAAAGCCCCACCAAAGAGGGGAGAATCAGAGCCAAATGTAGGTGAGCAGATGGAAAAATGGAACATTTGAATGTTGCCATAAGGAACATACATTGTTACACTGGCACCATCTACTCAAGGTGAATAGAAACATGTTCCATGACCCAGTAATTCCCCTTTATATACACACAAAGACCCTTGCTCATATATAGACACAAACACACTGAAGAATGTTCACAACTGATCTGAGGGAAAATTACATGTCCAACAATAGAATTAAAATGTGAGATGTGAATGTAAGTAACCTAACTAGATACATCATAGTTGAATCTCAGGTTAAATATGAGTGGAAAATTGCATTGCAAAAGAATACATAAAGTATGATTCCACTTATATAAAGTTTATAGAAAAATGCATGTGATAAAAGGATTATAGCAAAAGCAAGTTCATGATAAACACAAAAAGGTTACCCATGAGAAAGGAGGGATTAGGATGAGATTGTGAAGGAGCACAGATGATAGTAAATCAAGTAGGCCAACTGAACAGTAGGAACACACACAATAGTGTGTCCTTGAATAACGTATTTTCCTTCAACATCTTTTTGTTACATTGATGAGGAAAAATAGATTCCTGGTGAGGACACTGTGTGTGGAGCTTTCCCACTCTCCCTGTCTGTGTGGGTTTTCTCTGGGCAGTCTGGTTTCCTCCCATATCCCAAAGATGTGCACACGAGGTGTATGTTGTGTCTAAATTGTTCCTGTATGTGTGCACGCACCAAGCTGCCAGGACAGGCTCCTGGCCACCCACAGCCTTGAGCAGGAATAAGTATATTGAAAATAGTGGTCTTATTTTTATTCATCTTTCTTAAATGGATGTATAACTCACATTTATCTCAATGTTTAACATTAGATGTGATTTGAGATCTATTTAGAAGTTTGGTGATGTTTTTGTGATCAAAAATGAAAGATAAAAACTTAATTTTTATCAGTTAGCCTATGATAAAATTAGTTTCATTTTACATTGTTTAGCTTAAGATCAGTTTCAAAGAACCTATCAGTAACATTGAGGACTTGCTGTATTGACATGTACACTGAAATATTCCTTGTACTTCACACATATTTTATAAACCTCCTTCACATGTACTAATAATTTACAAAAATTATTATTTAAGAACCCTACACTCTTCAGAGGTGGCAACAGCCAAATGGATATTAGATGTCCAAATACAGACCACTGTAACTGTAATGCAGTATATACCCATAGGTGTACTGAGTTTTCCTACATTAAAAAAAAAAAAGCCAGGCCACTGAGAAATGGTTTCATTATATGCAATTGTTTATTTAAAATAAATTTCCAAGTCTTCCCACAATTTAACAAGTTTTGCTTTACTTCTATGCCCTCAGACAGCTAGAAACCAACACACATTATTTTTATATTTTATATTAACCACTGCATGTGCCATTTTAATGCCATTTTCCTTTACTGGTACTAGAACCAAATATATAGACCAATAAGCAGGACAGATTTAAATTATTTTCTTAGTAGTTATGGTGCCATTGACAAATTCCTTGGGATTTGTCAGGGGCTGGACACTATTTTGAGCCATCTACAACTAACTGTCTGATTTAGGACATCACGCTACCTCCCCAGGTCTACTTTTTCTTGCAAAATAATTTACTGGGTTAGATTATTTCTATTGTTTTACCTGGCTATAACAATCACATGATATACTCATCATTTTCAATTAATTTTACTTCATCTTTTATTTGCTACTTCTCCACTTATAAAGCATAATCACCTATATTCAAGTAAACATGAATGCATTGAAAAATAAACACAAACCCAACATACGGTTAACCACTCCAATATATTCCCATTAATACATAAAAGGGCTTTCAGTTGAATTATCCAGTCTTCTATTTCTTTCTTTAAAGTCAATAATAAAGTCACAACTATAAAGTGAATGCATTTAAAAACAAAAAGGATACGTTTCAATGACAAAAACGTGCAATCGTGAAAACCCACTGTACACTTGGCCGAGGTCAGCAGACCAAAGCACAGGATGAAAAAGCCAGTCTTCCAAGTCAGTCGAGATAGCAGCTCTCTCCTGACAGTGAAATCCCCATGAAACTGTGTACATCTGCGTGTCTGCATCAGCTCCGAAAACAACCAATGTGTGTGGAGGGTGCTGGGTAAAAACACGTGAGTAACAGGAACTCAAGATAAACTCCTAAAACTAACATTTAATTCAAAATGAAATAGGTGACAATTGTATAAAACTATTTCTTTGAAAGAAATGGCATGAGGTGTTCAACAGTAACAGTTTAGTAATCATCTGAGAAGATTTGTGGAGTACCCCAACCCAACTCCTAGCCTCTGTCACTGGTGTAAAACAAACACCTTCCATGAAATGACCTTTTATGAGACTGAAATGTTCCCATTTATTTAGGATCGTTTATGCTTAGAATACTTTCAACACTTGCTTTTAGACATGTGGAATTTCCAGAACTGAGATTTTTTTTTAGAGCATCTATGTATTACTAATTAAATATTTGCAGAAGTGAAAATCCTTCACTGTACACTGATTGGGTTTCCTGAAGCATATTTGACCAACTATTTTAACAGTGATGCTGACAGTAATAAGTGATACTCTCAGATTTTTCATTTTAAATAATACATAATCCTTGTGACACTAATTACTAAATAGGCTACATTGCATACCTTCTTAATAAGGATGACTGATTTCAAGCCCTCGTACGATGAAAAGACACTAAAAAATGACATTTACTACTTGTGTCATCACTGAAAAGCTATAACTAACAGTCAAATGATAGTTTAATTATGTGACATTCAGCAAAAAAAAAAAAAAAAAGAAGAAAAAGAAAACCTTTATAATTTTACCAAAAGAAACAAGAGACATGGGAAGAAATTAAATGAGCACAATGTGGCTCCCAAAGATTACACTATGACTTGGAATTGGATTTTCAAAGCAAAAGGCACCTATCTACAATTTCTGTGAATATTTCTTACACTACGAAAATGAATTTCAAAGCAAATGTAGACTAGCTCAGCCCAAGGAAAGGACTCCGGTGAACTAGAGGTTCCATTTGCTAAAGTGCACCTGCTGTAACCAACTCTGCCCAGGCCCTGCCACCAAGCACGCTCCTGAAGCGGCCATCACTCATGCCTTCCATTCACTCCCTGTGCTAGCAACAGCCATACAGAAAATGGATTTTTCTTAAAACCAAATACTTTACACAGTGGACTACAGAAAGAACAATCCTAAATATACTACCTCCTAAAACTCCAGAGTAATATAACCTCATCATTTTTAAATACTGAAAATGTAAAGGGTCCATACAAATTATGAGTATTAAGCATATAGGTTTTACTTCAATGTTCACTTGATGTATGCTCTTAAAATCTCTATGAGAGAAGCAGGTATTTTCCCCGTGTCTTTTGGCAATAGATTCAAAAGCAAAAGTAGCAGTGCTGTTGAATTCCATGAAGCTTTTTTAAAGCTAAATTACTCAATGTTTTACTGTTATTGCACTCATATATTGCCCGGAATGCATCTATAGTAACTCAGCAATGGTGAAGGTAACTGAAAAAATAGGAAGGTAATTTAGTAGACAAAGCATTTGAGTTTTCCTAGAGGAAAGGCAAACTGCAATTCAAATAAGGTTGTATATGCTTAACAATTATTTAACCTTATATAAAATGAAGTCCACCCCTCACTACTACAAATCTGTGGGGAATCAGAAAAAGACTTACAGTCTTGACTACTGTTGTATTCCACTTTTGAAGTCACTGAATTAAAACAGCATTTTTTCCAAGATTTAAAGAAAAATATATTTTATAAAAGGGATTAATCACTGAATACATCATTAGTAAGACAGACACGTTATACTCCCTCCCTCCACTGTAATTCCCTGGTAAAGAGATTTCTCTCTTCTTTAACTTCTAACAAATGCTACGTTTTCAAGACTAAAGGAATTATCAGTAGGCATTCTTTCTTCGTGATTTAAGTTATTTTTCTCTAAAATATGTCAAGTAAGCTTTTAAAGATTCAGGGAGGGGGAGCTTCATGATTTTTTCTCTCAGTAGATTCTGAGGTGGCTCCTCTGGCTTCATGGCATCACTGTCATCTTTCTCTTCCTCTTCTTTATCTTCTTCCATTTTTTCATCCTCTTCGCTGTCTAGAGGCTGAGGAATAAGCTGATTACCCACAAATACGTAAGTGTTAATTCTCTGTTTAACTCTCTTTCTTTTCCTTTTGGGTGGAGCCCTCTGAGGAATCCCCTTGGCCTGCATCTCGTCATTTATGAAATTTCTAAGTGTGCGTCGAATATAAATACGAGCCAAGTCCTGCAGATTCCTGACAGCACAGGGGGCTATAAAAACACAGCACACACAAAACAGAAAAAGAAGAGCATTATATATTATTCATTTCTTCACAGGAAAAAATGCATTTCTTGGTGAATGTTAGAAAACAGTAAGTTTAGAAACTCTAACTTTCAGCTAACACAGATTTCCAGGTGTGTCCCAACTGCCAGGCACCATTCCAAGAACTGAGAGCAGCCCTGGCTGGGTCGCTCAGTTGGCTGGAAAGTCATTCCAAACACCAAAAGGTTGCGGGTTTGATCCCCAGTCAGGGCGCGGCGCGTAGAGAAGGCAACTAGCGACTGAACGATGTGTCTCTCTCACATCGATGTTTCTCCCTCTCTCTCCCCCTTCCTCTCTTTAAACTTAGTAAGACATATTCTTGGGTGAGGACTGTGGACAGTGCAGAGGTTTATATGTGTAGATATACGTGTGACCCTCTGTATATTCATAAAAATCTTTTGAAAGAAAGAATAAGAACTTATAAACAGAGTACATGAGAATTAACTAGTTGGGGGACAAGAATAATAGATTTTTACTCTACATATTTTTTAATACTTTTTGATACTGAAATAAATCTATTTTAAAAACTCAAAGGCAACATTTGAACCGAGATTTGATTGTTCTAAAATATCATCCCATAAACTTCATTCCAAATATTTTTTGAATGACACAATAACTCTGAAGTAATTCTCAGCCCTATCCGTTCAAAAACCCCCAACATCTTCTATTCTTTGACACGCCCATGTTTCTAACACTCCCAGTTATGAGATAAGGACTTAATGGGCCAAATACTACTAATCCTTACTCTCTAAAGTCTTATTTTAAATTGAAGCTTTCACTCCATAATTACCATTATTTCTAAGAGATACGTGTACAGTCTACTTTTTCCCAAAAGACATTCTCTATATAGATTTTATAAGAACCTAGCATTCAGCACTTACACTTGAACTTGTTAACAAAGATTAAAAAAGGTATTTTATTTAGGTCAAACCCAAAACTGACTTTAAATCATTTTTTAACCTACAGAACTTCATATAGCTCAATGTGATACAGTACCAAGATTTATGAAGTTTCTTTTGTCCCTTGTGATATTTAATTTATAAGAAGTATACATTTAGCTTCCCATTCCTGACACAGGGCTCCCCAAACACCTGGAGTTTCCTAAATGATAAGGTGACAAAGATGAAAGGAGTATCTCCTGTGTTCATAGGAAGTCCCACCTGAGTTTCATTAAGGTGCCTTTGGGTAAACCGCTAAGCATGGAGGCTGGTTGCCAGGGGAATCCAACCATGTGATTCGAAAGCTTCTGGGCCTATGAACCCGGAGGTGCTGGGAGGATGATACACCCTAAGAAGGCATGGAGCTCTATGTCAATCTCACATACCTGGCCCTATGCATCGATTCCATCTGGCTGTTCCTGAGTTGGAACCTTTTACAATAAACCAGTAGTCTAGTAAGTAAACTGCTTTCCTGGGTTCTGTGAGCCACTCTAACAAATTACCAAACTCTAGGAGGGGGTCATGGGAACCTCTCATTTACAGCCAGGCTGTCAGAAACATAGATGACAACATGGACTTGCAACCGGTATCTGAAGCTGTAGGAAGAGGAAAGTGTTGTGCGACAAATCTCCTAACCGGTGGGGTCCGTTAGAGTCAGAACGGATTTAGAGCACACGGACACCCTGTTGGTGTCCACAAAGAATTGGAGAATTGCTCAGTGTGGAAAATTCCACACATCTGCAGTACAGAAGTACTGGTGGGGGTATATAGAGAAAATAGGGTTTCCTTTAGTTGGTGTACAGTTTTTAACTTTACTTCTAATGGGCCTGCCCTGAACTTTAAGCAGTGCATTCATACTGTCAGACTGTCTTGTAACAAAAAAAGAAATATGACTTTAAGTTGAATAAAAATCAGAGATTATTCTGAGAAACAGTTACAACTACATTTTAGTAACTGTTCTTATAAGCCATTTCATAGCTATAAAATATATTTGGCAAAGGATCTGCATGTGTATATTTTCAGGTTTTTCTGTTGGTACTAACATTCTTTCATAATTTAACTCCCTATAAAAATGAAATGTTCTCTGAACAGAAAGTTAAATAAAAAGCAACACTTGTTCTTATTCTCCATACATCCTATTAAACTTTGACAATTTTCAATTTTTTTATTCTGTAAACATTACTATATAAAGTTTATTTTTATTGGAAACCGTTAATTTCTAACTCATTTTTGTAAGCTACTTTTGGTAGCTAATGACTTTTCCCTTCTATTTACATATGTGTGTGGGTATATTATTGATTCAGAGAGGAAGGGAGAAGGAGAGATAGAAACATTAATGATGAGAAAGAATCATTGATCAGCTGCCTCCTGCATGCCTCATACTGGGGATCAACCCGAAGCCCAGGCATCAAACTGTGATCTGGAATCAAACCGTGACCTCCTGGTTCACAGGTCAATGCTCAACCACTGAGCCACACCAGCCAGAATCTTTCTCTTTATTTTAAACTTTCAAGTATTATAAAAGAGGCAATAGTATAATGAACCCCATATATTCAATAATCAACTTCAACAACTATCTCTAATAGCTCATCTTACTTCATCAATACTTCCGTTTCTTCCCATCCCCAACCCAGATTATTTTGATAAAAAATTTAGACAGTTCATTTTACCCACAAATATTTCAGAGGTATGATGAATATTTTTTAAAATTTAGGCTCTTTCCCCATTTTATCCTCTTCCATAAAATTCCTACTTTATATTCACAATTACAAATGTCAATCAATCCAACCAATGACAGTCTTATTAATACTTAGATCTATTTGTGTTGACATCCTTAAAAATGAGGAAGAACAAAAATCGCTTATTTAAAGCATGTCACCATCCATGCTAGTCATAAAATATGTTACTATAAAACCACATTTATAACCAAAACTCTTTGAAAGGAAACTAAACTAGAAAAACTGTCAGATAAAAAGAGAAATGTGGAGGGTTATAATAGTGTCAGTTACAAAGTAAAAACTTAAACAGCTGTTGCAGGAATCTACAGGGAACTCTGTGAGTAGAGTTATATCTGATGCACATTATGCTTATGGTTAGGCTACCATAAGACCAAATTGTGTCAGAGAATTTTTTCATTACTTTTCTTTATGAAGCTGCAACCAGCTATTATAGGTTAAACAAAACTGTCATAAATAAACTATAATCTTAATGTTTGAAAAACATGAGGGAAATTCAGTATTACTTTGTTAATATTGTTACTTTTAGCAAGGACTTTAAGTATTCAACAATTATAGTATAACCTACTAGAAACTATAGCACATATATTATACATATACTTTACACATATATAAAATACTGGTACATGTGTATATGTGTGGAGGCAGGTGTGGAAGCAACAAGAAAGGTAGACCTCAGTGAAATAATTAACGTATGTGAATACAAATGATAATTACTTGATTCTTGTGCTAAAAAGAAGTCAGGTCCTTTTGACCCCAAAGCACATCTAAAATGTATCTTTTTTACTAGACTGGAAGGCAGTTTAAATTTAACATCCCAGTGGAGTAAATAACTTCATATTTCTAATACAATGCGTCTTTTTGATAATCCTTTTTTGTTTGTTTTTAGTCATGCTTATTTTTAAATTTTCCTTCCGTAATAGTTTAAAGCAAGTTAAAAGTATAGTTTGACTCAAATCCTTTCTCTAAGTAGAATATGTTAATGAGTATATTAAAAAAATAGTTGATAATGCTTTCTAATTATAAAAGGTTGAAAACTTTTTAGAACTGAGTGCACCTAATTTCTTTCTAAATGAGATCAAAATGAGAGTATTGTGGCAGAATTTGTCTGTGAGTCCAGAGTGTCCAATGCATCTCCTCTGGCGGCAGCTCCTGTGAGAGAAGGATGCCAGTAAGCCCTGTCTGGGAAAAGACTTCCATGGCTGACACTCCGAGAGAGTGGCACCACAGAGCGACATGGGTCTCTCTGTATCACCTCCCTCATTATTCGCAGGGCAGGAGGAGTGCCCTGTATAGCTGGTGAGTGTGTAAGAAGCAACTGGCCAGGTGTGGTTTCATCCTTTCCCTTCCCTTTTCCATTAGGAAATACACACTGAAAATTAGATCTCTCTATAAAGTCAGGTTCCTATGGAATAAATTCATTTAAAAATAAAATTAAAACAATTAAGTCTATTACAGTACAGCTCATTGATGGTAAAGAACGTTACTTAATGGTGCGCTCTTCTTTCCCAAGTTCTCAGTAACCGTCACTAAGGTGCTCATCCCCTCCTTTCTGAAACCCTATTCCTTCTTTGTTTTCCACACACCGTCTTCCAGTGGCTCTTCCTTCGCCAATACACCCTCCTCTGTTCTACCTCCTAACACCTCTTCTCTGTATCCCCACTCTCCCCTAACTCCTCATCCATTCGCACAATGCCATCTTCATGTTCAGGATTCTCGATCCATCCCTCCCTCTTGTAGTAAGTATACAACACTTGACTACCTAACATCTATAATGCTAATAGCAAACACAAACATGGCCAAAATAAAATATCAGGTCTTCCTACACCTATTTCCAAACCATTCCACTCCCAGTTTTCCAAACACCAATAAATGGTACCGTCACCTAGCTAGCTATTCAAGTAAAACTTAGATTGCTCTTTTTCCTCCACCACCATCTTCTATTTAGTCCACCATTTTTCTACCTTCAAACAACCACCTATAACCACATCAACAATGCCTATCTCCTCCAGTATAAGAAAAGTCTTATGTAATGTATCCTCTACAGAATAGCCAGTGAGCTTCAATGAGCCTAGAACTTATTTCTGATCTTGGAATGACCAAGCTCTTTTCAGCCTAAATAAAGGCTTTTATGTTTGCTGTCCCTCTGTATGGCAAATGCCACCAAGTTAATAAATTATAATAATCTCGCAACTATAATTAATAAGTTCATTTTTGTTTCACTTGCCCCTTTTTTTCATGTTTCCACGAAGGCAGCTAACAGTGTCTGGTGCAAGACAGGGCTTTATTAAACAGAAAAGTGAATAAACTCAATGAATATATTATTGCATATCTACTTGATTCTTCATAATTATCTAGTCCATTAAATCCCAAGCCTCGCAGTTGAAGTCACAGTTCAGTTGCAAAGGACCGGTTACTTACGGAGTCCCACAGAATCTGGTTTGCCATTATCATTCTTACTTGGCTGCACAAGTGGAGCAAATGAAACAGCAAGAATATTTTTACTTTCCCAAGTATTTTGTCCAGTTCGCATAATTTGTGTTAACTATTTAGAAGGGGAAAAGAAATAGAATAGCTTAATTCTGGAAAAGTGATTTCCTTACAGTCACAATTTTAACAAAATAATTGCCAATCACTGCTATATAATCACCTATATTTGAATGCAACCAGATTACTTTTACTTAAATATTAACTATAAAAGAATAAAGAAGGAATCATAAATGTTGCCTGTTGAAGACAGGCATTTCAAGGCAAATGGAATATCCCAATGCAGCCAAGTGTCATCGCATGCTATATCTGGGGTCTGATGGCTTCTAGGGGTATAATTCCAACCCGTATCTGCCATTGATTCTCAAATATGTCTCACATAGGCTTAGCTGTTTGGTTAAATAAAACATTATATTTAAAAACAAAACAAAACATATTTTGATTACTATACCAGTGAGTCAACTTCGTGATCTTCCATAATGGTAATAAAATATATATTCTAATCTCAATTTGATATTTCACTAATAAGTGTAATTATTCATAAAGGGTTTATAAGTTGTACCTACTCAGTAAACACCCATCATCAGTCCTTGGAAAAAAAAGATTAGCCCAGGACATAGCTTGATCAAGTTAGTATCTTCAATTTATATGATAAAAATCATTATTATTATTACTATGTTTTACATCAGTATAATAGTATATAATAAATATCTAACAAAACACCAATGGGAAGCCATATTTTAAATGTCCGAATTTGTAACTGTAAAGGAAAACAGAAAAAGATTGTTCATCTGGGGGTCTCAACTCTAAAAACATTCAAGTAACATTTTTTCCAAGAACATTTCTCAATTAATATTTTTGTATTATGTCTTTTTAGTAACCAACAATGTGCACAGTGCATTATCATGGTGAACTCCATTGAGATGCAAATAATATTTTGTGATGTTAAAAGGCTCTCCAGATACATAAACTCCAGAACACCATGCCAAGTCCCAGTTATCTTAGATAATCTGTCTTCTGCCATACAAGTCACATGGTGTTTTAAACATCTCAGATTCTGGTTAATATGAATATAAAAGATACTTTTTGAAATGCATTTTTATAAATTTTTAGAGTAATTTGCTTTTTAAAGATCCACACATTTTCTGAATACATCAGTATTTCATACACTTGTTATACCTAATAATTACAAACCACAGGGAGGCAAATAGCTGAAAAATATTTTCAAATGAGTCTATGAAGTACTAAATGAAGATTTAAAAATTTACTTGTTTCTTTAATGGAGTTAAGGAGTCCAAAGAAACCCCAAATAGGACTTCTTTCTTTAGATGTTAAAGGAATTTTAGAATGTTGAAAACTTAACAGCTAGTAGAGAGCATCATGTTCAACTGAACACCTCTAGGTCAGAAAAATGCAGAAGAGAACAGCTTGGCAAGTGAAGCAGTACCCCCTTACCCACAGGAGATATGTTGCAAGACTCCCAGTGGACACTTGAAACCACGGGGTAGTATTAAACCCTGTGTAAACTATTTTTTTCTTATACATACATACCTATGATAAATTTAATTTATAAATTAAATTTATAAATTATAAATTAATCACAGTAACAGATTAACAATAGCTAATAAAACAGAATCAGTCCAGCCAGTGTGGCTAGTGGTTGAGCGTCAATCCATGAACCAGGAGGTCACAGTTCCATTCCCGGTTTCCAGGTCAAGCAGGACATATGCCCAGGTTTCGGGCAAGATCCCCGAAAGGGGGTGTGCAGGAGGCAGTCTAGCAGTGATTTGCTCTCACCACTGATATTTCTATTTCTCTCTCCCTCTCCCTTCCTCTCTCTGAAATCAGTACAACAAACAAACTTTGCTCCAAAAAACAACCAATAAAATCGTAACAACACTAGGGGCCCGGTACACGAAGATTAGTGCCAGGGGGTTGGGAATGGGGTGGGGAAGTGTCCCTCAGCCCAACCTGCACCCTCTCCAATCTGGGAGCCCTCAGAGGAGCCCTCTCCAATCCAGGAGTTTCTGTGTTTGCAATCATAAGAGCGAACTGTCTGAGACCCCCCAAACCAGTTTGGTCTGTTGCTCACAGAATAATAGAGGCTTTTTTTTTCTTTGCTTCATTGGTGGAGATTTCCTGAAAGTTTTAAGATTTTTCCTAGACACTCTGATTTTACTTATGTCTCTCACCTTTGCTTTCCCTCCATCCCCCACCGCAACAGTAACTTGCTCCAGGCTCACTTTGCTCTAGTGTCTAGGAGATTCGTCTGCCACCATAACTATGATTCCCAGCATTCCTGGTGCTCCCCGTGCTGGGGGCTTCCACTTCCAATCCTGGGGCTGCCACCAGAACTACTATTCCCAGAATTCCTGGTGCTCTCTGTGCTGAGAGGACTGAGTGAGCCGTGGCCCCCCAAGCCTCTGGCTCTCCTGCTCTGCTCTGCACCCGGTGACCGGGGGAGTCACATTCCCCCAAGCTGCTGGCTCTCAAGCTTCTACTCTCCACCTGGTGCCTGTGTATGCAAATTAACCCGCTATCTTTGTTGGGTTAATTTGCATATCCTCTCCTGATTGGTTGGCAAGCATAGCGAAGGGACAGTCAATTTACATGTTTCTCTTTTATTATATAGGATATTATAATGAAAGTTATGTAAATGTGGTCTTTCTTTCAAAATACCTTATGGTACTGTATTCACCATTCATGTTTTGATAATGTGCGATAATACAATGCCTTAAGTCAAGAGCTTTCACCTTTACACGTAAAGGAAGCACTTTATGGCCTCTCTTTGACCTAAACAAATTGGCAGCATCACAGCTCTTGCATTCTGGGGCCATAATTAAGAAAAATAAGTTGAATACAGGTACTCCATTACCTCAATAGTCGATGTGATAACTGAGATGACTAAAGGGCAGGTGGTATACAGTGTACATATGATAGACAAAGGGATGAGGCATGTGCCAGGCAGGACAGACTGAGAAGGCTCAAGATTTCATCATGCTACTCAGAATGTGGCACAATTTGAAACTTATGAATTATTTATTTCTGGAAACTTCCATTTAATATTTTCAGATCATGACTGACCACAGGTAACTGAGACAACAGGCAGTGAAACCAAGGATAAAGGGGGACTATTGTAACACGAAGATTGTAGCTAAGTTTGGGTGAAAGACCAAGTCTCTTCTAATAGAGGGAGCTTTTCTATATCTCCTCTGGTTAGATAAAAGTCACTTCAAATATTTTAATGTATATAGATCTATGAAGATTATTTCTTCCTTAAAAATTACATTGTACCTTTACTGGTGTTAGACACTTCCCGTCTTAAACTAATGCGTTTGTTTTCTATGCCGTTAAGCGAAAGGATGGTGAAGTTACCTGATCTTCTATAGGCATGACTAGAATGCCTCCAACTTTCAGTAATATTTTCATGTAGTTTTCATGGTCTTTCTGGACTCCAGCTCCACAGTAAATTCGATCATACTGATGACTATCAGATGCTATCTGGAGGCAATTGCCAACCACAAATGCAGGTTCACAGAACTCAAATCTGCATGGAAAAAGAAATGTATTTTAATTAATTTAAACAGAATATTAGATAAAAAGTTTAACATAATCCAGTTCTTTGAAGTAGTGAAGATGCCAAAATTAATTCCAAGGATAAACATGAAATTTGATTTAAGTATCATACTTATGAAGTTTAATACTGATTAAATATATAATTATCAATGCAATATAAATATTTTAAAAATGTTAACCTAAACTTTTGCCACACTGAAACCTCACTTAAGACTTATAAAAATGGGTATAATGAAAAGCCCATCACAACACCAATCTGGTGACACCACACAAATGATAAAGAAAGAGAGAGAGAAAAAAGGCTTCACTTTACACTGTCTTATCAAAACAAAACAAAAAAAACCCCAAAACTGAGGGGACACTGGGAATGGGAAGGGCTGGTGCGGTATTCTTCTGTGTGTGACATTTTTGTTATAATTAACAGCAAAGCTTTGTCAGGAAGATACCAGCGTGACCGTATAGTCTTGCAACCACTAAGATTAGAGAGCTTGTCTTCATAAATTTTAGCAGAACTACATTATAGGGCTGGGACAGAGAGCAGAATGAGCAATAATTTTCCTTACTGCTGCTTTGGCCCCCATGGTCTCCCTGTGCAACACATAGAAGAGAAACGGTTTCAGAGCAAAGGCATCTGTTCTGGTTACAGTGTTGGTTCATGGCATATAGAGTTGTGATTTTACAAACGTTCCTATTTAAAATTCTACTTTACTCCTCAAGTTCTGACAAAGCGGAAAATAGTCTCTAACATATAACATAGTTACAACCTCAATACACTAAAACGTAATCATTTTTAAAGTTAATTAATGAAATATCCTTTCACTCTTAAGTAAATTTAAGTTAATATGACCACACAGCAAAATCAGGCTATCATTTAAGGAAGAAGTAATTTACATTAAGTTTCAGCATGCAGTGGAAAATGACACTGCTTGAATCACAATCATTTATACCTTGTAAGCATATCCTATCCTTTGGTAATTAACAGACTTATTACGTGTTAAGTTTTCATTAAAATACAGACACATTAGGATCCTTGATAGTTAAATAATTTGCCAGAATTACACCTGTCCTCTTGGTGGAGTAGGGTAGGGGTGGGATGGGAAGGGTTGAGGGGGTTGGGGTGGGGTGAGTGAACAGTGTATACCCTATAATCTCTTCTCCTATCTCCACACTAAGGTAGTATATGCCCCATTATTTCTTTTACTGTAACTGCCTCCTCACTGCTCACATTTTTAAGGCCCCTCTTCCATTACGTTGCTACCTGCAGGGCAGGCTCCTTAGAATGTCATATGGGCTTTGTACGATGCCATTGTCAAGTTGTCCTTCCAGAATCATTTCGTGGCCCTGCTCCTACCCACACATACTATGCTGAGTTACTTGCTTCTAACTGCTTAGAGGAACTATTATAAAGTGTTTCTGAAACACTGTATCTGTAGATGTATCTGCTGATAAATGTCTACAAGCCCTTCAAAATACACAGTTCAAATGTCAGCTTTGCAATGAAATCTTATCCAACTCTTAAGAGTTACCTCATTTTTCCACTTGCATAGCTCACACAAAAGTGTAAATTGAGCTACAATAGGGACCATGCTTAATTTCTCTTTTATATTCAAGACTATGTTACAACCTATGATTATCTAAAATATGCCCAAAATATAATTTATATGATTTGTTGACTTTCAAGTAATTAGATACTGTGGATCAGGTGGTTTAATCAATTTATCAAACTCACAGTAAGCACTCTTTAAAAAGGAGGACTATTTTCAATGAAGTTTATTTTAAATATCTAATTTTATAATAATTAAGTCAGTCATAACTTTCAACATGAATGACCATAAAATTTAAATAAAAATTTGAATTATTAAACCCTGTTTTACCATCAAGTTTGTTTTAAAAGCTTCCTAATATTTAAAATATGTGATAGCTTAAAGAGCTATCACCTAGAAAACCATCATTACAAGTGAACAACTTACAATTAAAACTACTTCTCATATTAGTGGTGTTTTATACATTCTCCTCCCAGCAAAATTAATTTGGAAAAATTTAGTGCCTGATCTAAAATTAAATTTGTGACTCTGGTTCAAGTTACCTTATAGTAAAATTCATTATGTCAAATTCTGTTTATTGAGTAGTTGTGTATAAAGACTGGAAATACAATGGAAACATCTACGCCTTTATTTGTGGAAGAGACAGCATCAAACTATCTGACTAGTTAAAGATTTATTTACAACGATGACAAGTGCTCTAAAGGAAAGAAATACAATTCTATAAAACTGAGGATGAAAGGAAACCAACAGGCCTAGCGAAGTACAGAAAGATTCCCTGAGAAATGAGAAGTGTCCTGTCTCATTCCCTTAAAAATGAGACGGGACAATTTAGAGACACAATACCCATGAGAGTAGCCGCTAGCACCATGTGGATATTGAGCCTGTAAAGTGTGGCTAGTCCATACTGAGGTGTAAGAATAAAATTAACCTGGGATTTCAAAGATTCAGTGCAGAAAAAGTAAAATATATTAATATGTATTTTATATTAATGTGGGTATTTATATATGACAGATATATTTCAATTACCACATAAATTTCAGCAATTGTCCTTCTACTTATCATGTGCAAATAGAGAATCGTCGAAGACTTTCTCCTTAACACAATCATGCCTTTGAAATATTCTCCTGGTTTTTCTGCTATCTTTGAATATTTCTTCTGAATTAACTGTATCTCCATCACCTATTCCAGTACTCAAAACATTTACTAAGTAAGTAAACCATATAATAAACATAAATGTTTTGTCAACTTTTCCACCTACCAACTTTGAAAATGAACCTCAAGTTGACAAATTAATATATACTAATCACAAAAATCTCAGGACAGAAGAGAAACTTGCCCAGATTTAAAAAAAAAAAAAAAGGAAAAAAGTAAGTGCCTATGGCACTCTCTCTGTCAACATGATAGTTCTTTTTTCCAAAAATGCCAAGACAAATTTTAAAAAGCAAAACTCAAATAGTAAAACAAAATAAACTCTTTCCTTTTAGCAATAAATCAGCTGTTCTCTATTCTTAAGATCTTAAATAAGCCACCCTTATCCTAGGAAACAATTTGATGCTTTCCCTTATAATCAGATGAGAACCAGTATATTTGCTTCAATGCAGAAGAGTATTACAAAGGATCATTAGAGAAAAAACAGATCTCTAAACTTATAAATAATTTCCATTAGTGCAAATGGAACATATACTTCTAACATATGCATATGGGGTCTTTACACTTTTATTTGACATATTTATATTAATTTCCTTTACCAGAATACTTAAATTTGAGCAGATATTTCAAAAGGACTGAACTATTTCTAGATACAAAATACTAAAACTTCAAGGACAAAGTAAAATCGGGAGAAAAGCATAATATTTTTATTATACTAGAATATCTAGACCATAATAGTGAATTCATATACCAAACACATTACAAAAGGGCTGTAACTACCAATTTAGTAATTATAAAGTGTCTACCAGAGAGTATCCTAGCTAGGGATTATTTTACTTACGACTATGACCTTTTGCACCAAATAATACCAGAATCCTTCATATTAATAAAGAAAACAACTCTCAAATTGCTTATATTTACATTTTTTTCATATATTAATAAGCTATCGATCATCTTTCCTAATAAAAAACTTATAGATGAGCTTTATATTTTGGACTAGGCATGCACTTGAGGATAATACTTAGGACACTCTGTTTTCTGATATTAAAATTATGACTTTTATAATAGCATTTCATGTAAATGAAGTTATACCAATTGAACTAATAATATTTTTTCCAAAACTCTATGATGAAAAATTTTCAGGCATATGTTTACAGATATGTTCATATCTATAGCATATATTCGTGTCATCTATGCAAATAATAAATTTCTACTTTCAGACATAGACGATGGCATGTCATCAGAGTAAAGTGCAAACCCTATTAATTCTTCCAATGTAGAGAAGAAAAATGAAACATTTTCTTCCTCAGGCTTTTACTATCTTCTGAAAGCTACGTCTCACCTTAAGTTTCCATAGATCTCTATAGGCAAACGACATTTTTAAAATCACAAATACATTGTGTATAACCTGGAAGACTATAGCAATAAACTCACCAGAAGTTTTCAGTTCGTTACAAGATAGTACTATACTATTTAGAAATTTACATATAAAATCTAAGCTAAAAATAGTGAGAGAAAACTCAAATTCAACCTTTTCACATTAAAACCACACACTAAATGAAACAAACAAAAAAAAGAAAACAAAAAATGGCTAGCGGTCTACCGAAATATGTCCATGTGGCTATAATTTTACTCGTAAAAGTATGGTTCATGCATTCTTTCCCTAGTTTTTATGTTTGATTTAGGAAACGTCATTTAAATTTTATGTTATTCAAATGAAAAGCAGCATTTTTATTCTTTGAAGAGCATTTCCAAAATAACTTCCCAGATATAAAGGACTTACACTCCTAAATTACATTAAATTATATCTCCAACAATGTTATCTGCACAAAAAATAGTTCTGCAATGTATGTAATAACTACAAATTCACTTATTTTAGACTTATTTATTGATTTAAATTAATTACTGCTTTTTACTCTCTTATGCAGAGAGGAAAAATATTTGGCATACTCTTACTAAGATGTACCATGACAGTCATCTGTGAGAAAACAGAGAGCACATCTATGTTGGTTTACAACGTGAACAACTGCCCACAACACCACCAGGATGCTGCTCACTTACCTTGGCAGAGGTTTTCTTTACAGGCGCACGCTGGAATAGCTTCATCGTGAGGTGGACAGATGACTTCGTTCACAGCAGGGACCTTGCCAACTTGCCCATTTAATTCTTTTGAAAAGCTGCTAGGAGATCAGGGTGACCTAGCCTTGCCCTGCAGCTTCCCTCTTAGACGGATAGTCTAGGTCTAGGAGCTGACTGAGAGTAGAAAAAACAACATTCCCCTTCAATACACTGTTGAAGCGGGGCTGACAATTTGCACACCTAGTTTATCATGTGCCACAGGGTGCTGTCATTGAGACTTTAGACTATTTTTCAACGGAATAAAGGATTTCAAGGACATAGAAAAAAAATCCTACCTTGTTCTCATACCTCATTCAAAACAAGTTGCCAAATAAATCCCAGGAACTTTTTTTGTAAAACACTGTGTTAAAGTATACATTTTGAGTTTTAAGAGCTATGATCATTTCATTATAATAAGATGAAACTGCAGAACTTTCCATTGTGAAGAAAACTCGAAGACATGTTAATCTTTTGATCTCCAAATGCTGTTAAATCATTCAAAACATCTTACAATAAAAAATGAAGCTACTGAATTTAAAAAAGATTTTTTAGACCAATGACTTTTTACCTTTTCAAGTGTTTCCCTTACAAATGCATCAAAATCATCTCAGAATAATTCAAGCATTATGGAAAGCAAAGTGTCAAAAGTAAACAATCATTTTTCATGGAATGAAGTCTTAGGAAAATAAAAAAACAACACCAATCTCTAAAGTTTTTACAGGAAATATGACAGGTACCTCATACAAAAGTGCATCTTCATGTATTTTAATAATATTTTTCCTAATAATGTATTTGAAGCCATTAAACTTTTCCCCAGGCCATTTAACTTATGTTAAAATATATCACTGACAGCCATAAGGGCTATTTTTAAGAATTTCTCTGTCCCATCAAATGAATGCTTATCGTGATTAAAAATTTTGTTTACAACCTCTAATAATTATTATGAAACTATTATCAGAACACTGGCACATAAAAATCTTTAAATAGCTGACAAATATTTTTAAATACTATTAATATATATTTCTAGATAGTGAAACCACTTCAAGTGTGCTATAATTCTCTTAAAGACTAAGCAGGGCTACTCTAGTGATAAAGCTGACAAAATATAGAAGTATTAATTTTCCATAGCAGATCAGAGCACAGTAAAAATAAAAACCTATCATTGAAAACAAAATGACCCACACTGCCATATAGCAATTAAATTTCCTATAGTGAAATACTATACTAGCTCTGAAATTATTTAAAACTTACACCTCAACTAAATTCGAGACGCGCATTGCCTCTCCACTCATGGCACGCTCCAGAGCATGCACTGTAGGAAGCCAGTGAATCACATGCACGTGTTGACATATTATATGAATATATAAACATAGCTATAAATAAATGCTATACCAATTCCTAACTCATTTGCAAAGTATTTATAGGGTAAAGGTTTACTATTCAGGCTCCTTTAATTGACTTACTCTTCCAATTAACCACACCTGGAGAGATTATTTTGCTTACTGTGCATGAACAAAAATGATTCATATAATTTGACCTTTCCCAACCTCCTTCTCTCATGAAAGCCAGATACCTAAGGGCCTTTAAAACCTAGATCCAAAGACTTCTCTTGACCATAGGGGCTAAATAAAATGTTCTAGAAAGTCTGTGTGGAGAGTAGAATGGGGATCAGCAAACTGTGGTTAACAGTCCAAATCCTGACTGGTCTTGTTTTTGTAGGTAAACTCTATACGAGATACCCTGGACCACCACAAAGATGAACTAGAGGGTCTCAGAGCAAATCAAGCCTGAAACATTGATGGAGGCAAAAATGACAAAAACCGAAGCTGTCCTACTTCATGCACATTATGAGGAGGCAGTTTCTTTGGGAAAGACAATAATGCTGGAAAAAAATAACAGGCAGCAGGAAAAGAGCAAGACCAATTGGGAGATGGATTGACTGTAAAACCAGCCATAGGAGTGCGCCTACAAGAACTGACATTTGTCACAGGACATTGTGGACATCACTCATTCAGAAGGTCACCAGGGGTTGGCGCTGACTCAAGGGCACACAGCACATAGAGAACGCCCTGTGCCCATTTGTTTACACAGTGTCTATGGCTGCTTTTGCTCCATGATAGCAGAGTTAATCAATTGCAACAGAGACCATTTAACCCAGGAAACCCCAAAATATTTACTACCTGGTCCTTTACTGGAAAATTCTGCCAATGTTTTAGAATAGTGGTTCTCAACCTGGGGGTTGAACAATCCTTTCACAGGGGTCGCCTAAATACATCCTGCATATCAGATATTTATTTACATTATGATTCATAACAGAAGCAAAATTACAGTTATGAAGTAGCAACGAAAATAATTTTATGGTTGGGGTCACCACAACATGAGGAACTGTTTTGAAGGGTTGCGGCATTAGGAAGGTTGAGAACCACTGTTTTAGAGGATCCTTGAAATCAAATGTCAGTGTTATAACAGTATTTCAGTGAATCTGGGGATAACTTAGGTAGAGCAAAGGAATAAACCATACAAGAGAGCGCCCCCATTCCTCCCATCTCCAAGTACAGTAAATCCACGGTAGTTTCTTCAAGTTATTTCATCTGTTGCTACAGGTCTAAAGCATAGGGAAAAAGTTTGAAAGTACATGCATTATAATGCTATTGTTTCTAAAAGAAGGAATATTACTGTGAAGATTCAGGAACCAAGCTTGTTTTATAAAGCACACACAAAAACACACATTTGTATCTTTTAAAAGGTCACCTGACGTTATATATTGTAATGTGGAGCAGTTCAACTATTTTTTCCCCTCACCTACTGTATTTGGAAGTTCACTATGGAGTCCAAAAGACACATATAAGAAAACTTTAAAAATTCAATTTAAATCGTGACATGACAAAACTTTCAAAAAAGGAACTGATAAAAAAAGATCCAAGCCAACAGGGTAAACAAGATTGGAAGACTATTATGTTTGAGTTATCTATTCTCCATGTTACACATAATCTAGGATAATGTGTATTAAGGAATGCATAAATAGCAATCAATTTTCCTGAGTTATTTTATATTTTTAAAATTAAAATATGTATTTTGATAACAATTAAATATAATGAAACTCATTGGAAATCAGACTTTTTAAAAGCACTTTGCATAACAATTTTTTAATTAAAAATTTTTAAATAAGAATTATTATCCATAAACATCAAGAAAAATTAAAAGGAAATCATCCAACACTAAAAGAAAACTATGTTATTTTTATAATTTCTGTCTAAAATCAAGTGATGTAAAAAGAAAAGCCAATGAATCACTCAGCAACTCTGATTATTTACTTTCCAACCACTCACTGCCTTATGCAAAATGAAATATTTTCCAAGAACCTATACTGCTCTTTATGGGCAAGATAATTTTATAATCTGAAATGTGTAACTAATATTTCAGAATACTCTTTGAAAACCAGAATAGATAATATTTCTAGAACTATCTAAGTTTTCAAACCAGTTAATTAATATAAGAATCAATTTTAAAAATTAGTTGCAACACTTCAGAAACAACTATATTACAAAATCTGACTAGTTATTTCAATGAAAAGAACCAGACATTTAGAAATTAAAAAGAGACATTTAGATCAGTCACATAACATTTTATGACTCATCATTTTATGAATAACCATTTTGCATAATGCAATAATATGAAATACAGCCAAGGAAATTTGATAATTTTATAATTACACTAGAGGCACAGTGCATGAAATCTGTGCACAGATAGAATCCCTCAGCCTGGCCTTCCCCAGCTGCCAGCTGCTGGCCAGGACCTTCCTTCATTTCACACCGCCCCCGGTGGTCAGTGCACATCATAGCGAGAGATCAAACTCCTGGTCTCTCGGTCGAACTCCTGAGGGGACACTTTGCATATCAGCCTTATATATATAGATGAATACAGTTGTAGAAAATTTTTTAAAATTGAGACCCTTTAATATATATAATCATCAAACTTATCTGTTACAGATTATTTGCTATTTAAATTACATCAACACAAAAATGCTTTAAATAATGACATTTCACTATTTCCTGAAACCACGCCCACTTGGCAGCTGAGCTCCAAAAATACTTGTACAGAGATGCTTCAGTGATTCAAGATACTTCCTGAGGTTTGTTCCTCTTAACAACTGCATTATCTGTGTCATTATATATTGATACATAAAATAAATGTATTACTATCACATATATATAAAGACCTTAAAACAGACCTTAACATTTACTTTTACTAACATTACTTTTACATTTTTTTAAGTTCAAATGTATTCAAAAGGTACTAACATATACATGGTTTTAGCATCAAAACAAAACATCTTAAAACAATAAAAGTTCAGTAAGTTTAAAATAAGTTCCTATAAATGATACAAAATATTTATATCCACATTTTAAACATTTAACATGCTATTAATCTATTCATTAGACAGCTAGAAATACAAAAGGATGCTAAAACTGAACACCAATTTCTTATAAAATTACTTGGGCTAAAAACTATTTTGTTTCTAACAATATGTTATTCTTGGAAACAATATATGAACCAACACGGTAAGCACTTGGAAAATAATTCAAAATATGAATTAAATGTTCATTTATAAAGGAAAGCATAAATAACCTAAAGGATGGCATTCAGCAAGTTGACGCGGAAATTTCAAGCGGCTTGCTCAAAGCCACTGAACTAATTATAGAACAAAATAAATTCTGAGCACTTTCAAAGCCTCCAAGCTTGCCTGACTGTGGTCTTTAATAACAGTTACAACCACAGCTAAGTAGGCACAAAACCTTTCCTTCCCTCTGCAACACTGAGGACTTTACTGCAGAGGATCGGTTTTCTGTTCTTCAACCAATCAAGTGTCTCTTGCCAGAGGACAGATAAAAAGTGGAAGGGGAATGAAAGACAAGGATGAGGGCCAGCGGGAGGAGGGGCAGAGAAAGAGACAAGAGAGAAAAGTATACTCCAGCAGACGCACAGGGCCTTCCTGGCTTCCTCTTTGGCACTGTTGCCAAGCCTAAACTAGAAAAAAGCTCTCAGCTCTGACTCAGACTCCTCCCAGTTTCTCACCTCCAGGGTCACAGTCAGGGCTTAGGGGTAAGTGAGGAAGGCTTACTCCAACAAGCTGAGTTGGAACTCTGAATGGTTTTGCATAAAACTTAGTTGTATAAAATGACTAAGTTGCAAGCTTGTGATTTCTCTCCTTTTAAATGTTCTTTGAAAATATGACTGGTTGAGAAGAATAAATGCCCTCCGAATTTTAACATAATTCAGAGTTCGCACTTTAGCATAAGAAATCCTTGGTCCACGGTATTACCAGTACTTAATGCTAGAAATACTATGCACCAGACTTCCCTGTCAGCTGAAGAACAAAAGACTGCAGTTTTTCTTCAAAGGGAAAGTATGAGTTCAAAACAATGGCTTTTTAAACAAATTTTCACACACTACCTTATCACAAGCTAGAACAATGTATTTCTATCATAATTTCCTCTAGATATATTACAAAGTAATTGAATATTTTTAAGAAAGTCCCTTGTATACTAACAGGTATCATCTTTGTGTGACAACTGAAGAGGGTGTAACTACTAAATTACTATCCCAAAAGTATAAACCCAGTTCCAGGAAAGCATTCTAAACAAGCCTCTCTCTGAATCTTCAGAAAAGGGACTTGCATTATGTTTAATGAATGATAAGCAGCCTATTAACAAGTGACAGAAGCATAAGATTAAAAAATGTTATTTCATTTATTTATAACTTACTATAGATTTACAAAGAATAAAAGTTATTATCACAGAATAATTTTTATGTTAATTTCTTTTCACACTAACTTTTGCTGCATTCAATTGGCACAATTTAGGGTCAATGAATACTACTGAGGAACAGACATGTCACATATCTATTTATAAGTGCTATAAAACCAAAACTATAGATGCAAATACTTACTTATCAAAGCTATCACTATTTTTGATGAAGCTCTCCAGTTTTTCCTTGGCATATTCCACCACATCTGAATGCAGCTCAATCCCATGATTTATTCCAAAAGGACCTGCAATCGTAGCAGCACTTTTATTTAAAAAATAAATTAGTAAGTCATTACAGAGCTTAATTTTTGCTCAGTTATCAGAGGAACATTTAAAGAGGGCTTGAGATATGTGAATATCTGCTAGCCACAGATTTAAAAAGCTACATGGGAATCTCAGAATTTATACTGTTTTAATTAAAAAACAAAAACAAAATAATGCTTATCTGTCAAGAAAATACTGACAGTCACATACTATATGAAGTTTTAAGTTCATCGTTGGTTAAAATTCAGTAATTCTAAAATCTCAAAACCATGGGCTATTAGATACTATAAACATATCTCTCAGGGTCCCTCCACTGCCCAGTGACTGCTAGCTTCAAGGGCCAAGACCACATTCGGGGTCTCCTGGAGCTCCCATTGTCTAGCAGAACGTGGCCATCAGTCAACCTTTTTCCAGAGCTGATCTGACGCTCCTGTCCCATACTTCACACTTCTCACTGGGTGTATCTTTTCACAGAGAGCCCAGGCTGAGTAACACTCCAGGAATGAGAAGAATGGGAGCGCTTTCTCAGCTGCTGAAGATTTGGGGGTGGCTCCTCTCCCCACCCTGGCTCCTAGCTTACTGACAATATGACTTAACTGGATTCACACGTCATAGGCTACCGTTACTGCACATGCTGCCTGCCCCGCATCCCACACATCCATCCAGTTATACTATTTATTTTCGAATTTCTGAAATTGAGCTTACCAGGTTTTCTACTCTACATTTGTTGTATTAGTTTAGAGATTGGTCTTCTAGGAGAAAGTGTATAGCTTGTGTTTGTGGATGAGCTGTTTATTTTTTCTATGTTATATGGACGTACGTACTGTACCTTATATCTATCATAAGACCTAGTTAACTGGATGTGCACCCTACTGACTGTCATTAAAAATACTAACTGGAATTTTAAAATAACAAAAATCAGTCACCAATTATCATGCTTGAATGTTTAGAAGGCACATAAAAATGGTTTGCGATCTAGAAACTACCTGAACTATAAAAGTTAGACCAAAATGTTCATAAGCTATCTAAAACCAAAATAAGATAAAGATGATGCTTTAACCTACTATCTTTCTATCATGTTGCATTTGATTATTTTTTAAAAAATGATTCTGCCTGGCCAGCATGGCTCACTGGTTGAGCATCAACCCTTGAACCAGGTCAGGGTTCAAGTCCGGGTCAGGACGCATAACCAGGAGGCAGCCGATCAATGATTCTCTATTACTGATATTTCTAGCTCTCTTTCCCTCTCCCTTACTCTCTGAAATCAATAAAAAATGCTTTTTAAAAAAGAGTCAAAGAAAAACTAAAAGATTTTAAAATAAACAACGTAATTCTAATAGAAAGGTCCAAGCTGTCAATAGAAAAAAATGAAACTGTATCCAAAGAAGTGTTAACACTTTCTAATATTATCTAACAGATGGAGTGTAAACTTGACTTTGTAGTCAATAAATTCCAATGCTATTCTGTATTTGTTAATGTGACATATTTTTCTATGAAATAATAAATGCTTAATCTTTGTAATACATATTTTAAAAAATGAAACTTGTAACAGTTGACCACTATATTTAATGGCTAAACATGAAAAAGAAAATAAAAACATAACAGAAGTCAAAACTTATTAAGACAAATATACTTAATAGAAAAATCTAGGTATCATATATGTTAGAAATTATTTTTAAGGCTGGCAATAGCCCATTTATTAAGAGCAATAACAAATATAATACCAATATAATAAAATCTAGTGGCTGTTTTTCTTTTACAGTAGGACCTAATCTAACTCATCACCTACCAGTTAGTCAATAATCAAAGTTTATACATAAAGGCCACTAATTATTAGGTATAGGTATGAAGTGTCCATCTACATTTCTTACTTACATCTATGTTGACCCCATACAACACACAATGCCCCAGTTTCCCCCTACTCCAAGGTCCCTAAAAGGCTTGTATGGGTGTGATGTGCATGGTAGACATCTTCATGAGGAAGACCAAAGAAATCTGAGAGCTTTGTTTGACATTTGAATGCAGTCATCAGTACCTTCAGAATTGTCAAGCTAATTTACGAACATAGCCACAAGCAAAAAGTATCTCATAATATATAACTAGCAGAGCTCTAAAGATGAGCTAATTCAAGATCCACTGTTTCAACTGAGGACTCAAATCTAAACACTGTGGGTGGTGAGAAAGTGAATTTAAGGGTAGATGTCTAGTGTCCAACCTTGGTTCCTTCTCTTAACAGATGCATAATCTGAGGTCAGTCACTCACTTGCTATTTGAAGTCTTCGCTACAGTATAAAATGGGTCATAGAAAAGCATGTTAATTATGTAAAAGTGCTTTATATACTATATAGTACAAGATGGGTACAAATCATCTTGTTAGGACTGAACATGCGTGCCCTCTCCTTATATACAGAACTGGTTAGTTGTGGAAGCCAACCACAACCGACATATGGTTCTCAACCTTGATTTCATATTAGAACTATAGGCTGGTGCAAATTCATGCACTGGTGGCATACCTCGGCCTGGCTGGCGATCAGTGCCTATCAGGGACTGTCTCGCCCAGTCTTGATTGGGGCCAGGGATCGGGGCTGATTGGTGCTGGCCAGCCAGGGGGAAGGGACCACAGGAGGTTGGCTGTAGGAGCGCACTGACCACCAGGGGGCAGCTCCTGTGTTGAGCATCTGCCCCCTGGTGGTCAGTGCACATCATGGCAACCAGTTGACTGGTCATTTGGTCACAACCGTCACTTAGGCTTTTATACTAGAATATAGATATAAGTGCTATTTTTATTACACTTGAATCTTAGAAATGATTATACAAAATCTGAACGTGTTAGAGTCAGAGATGGACTCAAGCCCTTATGTAAACTAAATGTCTAAAATATTGAAATATCGTCCTAGCCAGTTTGGCTCAGTGGATAGAGCGTTGGCCTATGGACTAAAAGGTCCCAGGTTCAATTCTGGTCCAGGGCAATGTGCCTTGGTTGCAAGCTCCTCCCCACCCCGGTCCTGGTCAGGGCTTGTGCAGGATGCGACCAATGGATGTGTTTCTCTCACATTGATGTTTCTCTCTCTGTCTTTCCCTCTCTCTTCCACTCTTCCTAAAAATCAATGAAAAAAATATCCTTGGGGTGAGGATTAACAAAAAATAAAACAAAAATGTTGAAATATCAATGAAAGACCATATATTGTATGATCCCATTTGTAAGAAATGTACAGAAACTTGGCAAATCTACAGAGACATAAAGTAAATGAGTGTTTGTCGGGCTGGGGTAGGACAGGGAGTGGATGCAACTGGAAATTGGGGGTCTTCTTTGGAACAATGGAAGTGTTCTCAAATTTGATTATAGTAATGCTTGCACAACTCTGCAAATTTACTAAGCTCACTGAATCGAGTGGGGCTAAAACGAAAGGGAAAACATGAGTATCTGAGGTCTCTGCCCTGAGCTTAAGAGAAAGAGTATAGAGACCAACCATGACGGCAACACACAGCTTATCCCTAACACTTGGGCATATAGCTGTTTTGGACAATACAGCAGTTGTTGGTATTTACATATGGCGGCAGTAAGTTTCCTGTTAAGCGCACAAGCTTATTAAGTGTTTCACCTTTAGGAACTCGTATTATAGTGCTGAGACAGTGAAATACAGTACTGGAAAGATTCAGGCAGTCTCCACACTCATTCCTATTAACTCAGCAACTAGGGAAGAGATTAAGCTGATGAACCTTGATATTATAGTGAAACCCTAAGCAAAAAGGATCAGAATAGAGAAGGACCATACCTACCCAAATCAGAAAGATTATCAGAGTAACTTGCCATCACAGTTCTGATATGTAATTCAACTCTGGGAAGCAGAGGACTTGGGAAGCTTCTTTCCTTGCACCCATTTTTCAATGGGGTTCCCTAGGTATAAGGCAGTACTGAGAGGATCAATTAAATACAAGAATCTGTGTGAAATTCCTTAGTTCTAGGAAGACTCTTAATGAAAAGAGAGTGGAAACAAGAAGAATTTATCTTCGATTTGAAACTCAACAAGCTGTCAGAATGAGATGATCTGGGGCAAATATGAATTTATGAATAACTGCTTTAAATGAACTTTAATCACAAGAAATTTACTTACGATAAACCTAACTTTCCCACACTGAATAACAAAAGCTCTCTCAAGATGATAACCCATCCTCCACAGGTGTGTATCTGGAGTGCTAATGGAAATTCCTGAAGGAATATCTTTCTTATCTGTCTGATCAAAGCACAGACACCCTGCTCTCCCTTCCTCAGCCTGGATTCCTCTAGAGTACAGAGTATGCCCTCAGAGAAGAACCACTTCCAATGGTGCGCACCTGTCATCTGCTTCTTGTGACGGGGAGAGAAACACGGCTGAGAGCCACGGTGTTACAGTTACTTAGCAAGAGGAGAACTTGTGTTAATAAGGTCACTGTGAAGCAAGAGAGCCACAGCTGATTCACCAGCCTCCGATCATTACGGGAAGCATACAACATCCTTTTTTGGGTCTAGTTCTAAGTGATTTTTATGGATGAATCCTCCCTTCCTTGACTTAAACGCTCTCAAAATACAAACCAAAAAAGGGAGATGGTTTTAAAAAAATAAAGCTTCCTCAGAAGTTGGATAGACCTAATATTTACCAGCTGTAATCACAGTTTTACAGACTGTATTCTTTCTTCATTTCCTTCTTTAAAATGTTTTTATTTTATCTTTCTTGCAAAATAAATGATTTCCCATCAAAAAGAGAGGAACTATATCTTGGTCTTAACTGTGCTGGATCACACACAGTAAATCTTAGATTATCTAGTAACTATAGTCTATGTAACTAAAGACTCTTGACTCCCTGGAGACTTGTAACAGGAGGAAAACATCTAGTGCGCTGTGGCTCATTTACACAGGGGTCTATTTCCCCACACTGGTCTCTGGTATGGACTAAAAGACATTCAAGATACAATGAAGTTTGAGGTTGCCTTACAAATGCATCTGGCCATAGGTATCTAATCTCTTGGGAGACTGGAACTAAGAAATGGAGTTTAAGAGGGCCACCTCACTGCTAGCAGGGTTCCTAATTACTACTCTCTCTCCCCAGCCAGGCCTTTGACCTCCTTCAGCAGGAACCACTCCACAGGGTTGGAGAAGTGGAAGACAGGATAACAGGTGCTCTGAGGCTGGCAAGACATGGCATGAGGCCTGGACTCCAGCCTGAAGTTGTCAGAACTAGTCAAGAAATGGACTGACTCAAAGGTAACTTTTCAAAGGAAACTCGACCTGCTCTCCCCACCCACTTGCTTTGGTTTGGGGACGATTATTTGTCAAAGAGGCACTAGTGAGGCAAGTGATAGATGTCTGGGTTCCCAACCGGCAGGGAACTCCTGTCTCAGGGCAGCCGGACAACCAAATGCGCATGGAAGCTGCTCAAGTTCTGTCTTGGTAAAACTTAATTATTTGCTACATTTTTGAGGAATGATTATTTATCACAAACTCAATTGTGGGAGGAAAATGCTCTATTTTTTTTGTTTGTTAATGAAATAGACTGCAGGTTCCATGATTAAGAAACGAAGGAGCTAGCCAGTGTAGGAAAGGAAAATTTCAGGACTAGAAATGCCTTAAATGTCATATGTGACCACATAATTTATTGCTGAAAATGGGATACTTCGGGAAAGAAAAGAACATGATTGATGCTGCTAGGACCACAGGGATGAACAAGGATAGTCCCAGCATACTGGGACCTTGTTACCCTAGCAGAGGTGGGAACCTCTTTTCCGCCAAGGGCCTTTGGGATATTTATAACATCATTATTCATGGGCCACACAAATTATCAACTGAAAAATCAGCCTGCTATATTTGGTCAAACATTTAATGAACTCACCCCTGATGCCTTGGCAGGGCCAGACCAATAATTTCAAGGGCCTTACAGGGAACATGGGCCAGGTGTTCCCCACCCCTGCTAGAGTATAAGCAGAGATTCTCTACTTAAAATCTTTCCGTGATTCTCCATCACTTTAGAGCAAATTTTAAACCAGTGTCATCCCTATTACTTGGGCATACAGTATACCTCAACTACAGCAACTACCCCATTGGATGAGAAGTGCTGGTTTTGTCTCCCTCCCTCCCACCAGCCTGTGAATTCAAGGGCAAGAGGCTATGTTATGGGCCTTCATGGTCCACCTAATTCTTGCCACACAGCAGCGCTCAGTGAATACTGAGTGGCTTAGTGAAATTCATGGTTGTTCATTCTCCATCCAACATCATAATGTCCTTATAGATTTTCTTCTAGCCACACTTTTTCCACCACATTCCGTATTTTCCATCTGTCACTTCCTCGCTATGACACTCTAGGCAAGATATTTAACTTCTGTGCTTCAGTTTAACTCATCTATACACATGGAAATCAATGCCTAGCCCTCGTAGTAAGCACCCAATAAACTTCTCCCAGACAGAGCTATCTGTCCCTTTTGATCACTGCTGTATACGCATACCAGAAATAACACCTGGCAGAACAGGCCATTACTTAAAGTATGCTGAACCTCAGTGACATGTACTTCTCTCTTCTGTGGTTTATTTCCAATCCTTTGCTTTGCCTGCCAGTGCCACGTCCTCTGTATCCCACATACTCCTGCATCTTTTTAAAAAACCTGGCACCATTCCCTTTAAAATGGGACATTGATAACTATCAAACTCTATGCCTGCAGTCAGAACACTTTACTTGAAATAAATTACATTATACTCCTCAGCCTCCTGCCTACCAACTGTTCAGTTTTAAGTACAGATAATGACCGGGGGTTGGAAAACAATTCCAAGAGCTCTTAAAATCCAGGACTAAATGCAGAAGCTATTAGAGTCAAGGCTGAGACTAAGAAAGGATTACTATTACTTTGTGCTTCCACTGAAGGAAGAGAACTACTTGAAGTAATCAAACATATACTGTATACAAAGTTACAAAATCATAAACAGTAATGCAAACTCAGCTTACTTTTTAAAAAAGAATTTTACAAAAATAAAATTACCTAAAATTAAGCCCACCATTGTACTTAAATATCCGGTTCCACTTCCCAGGTTAAGAAATGACAATCCTGGCTGAAGTTTCAATGCTTCCATAACTTCAGAATAAATGCAAGGCGCTGACAAGTGTATGTTCCCGTGCTTCCAGGCTAAATCTTTGTAAGCATTGTCTCTGTAGCCTTCCAAATAGTAATCTCCGCGATCAATTGCTCTGAAGGCTTGCTCCACTCTTTCAGTGCGGATATACTGAGCTTCTTTTAAGTTATCAATTAAGTCATCGTTATCTTCCCCAGCACTCACTGCTCCTCCCATGATAGTACTCAAATCAAATCATAAATTTTAAAATGTAATAAAATTAGCAGAAATGGCTTCCAATAATGTGCAGTACTGTTTGTTTTCCTCTTAATATTGCACTTGATTTCCAAAAATAAATTAATCCTGAAAGGGAATAAAAATAAACAGGTTTAAATTAATGCTCAAAAGGAAAGTAAATCCAGTTTATTAAATATGTAATCATAACTAACTACCATTTCTCAAGGACATATTCTATTCCAGGTATAGTGTAGAGCTCCTCAAATACATTCATGTACTTATTCTTACAACTACAAAAGGTAGTTTAAGTATGACCTTACCTGAACAGATGGGAAGTTTAGGACACAGCAAAGTTAAGTCACCTCATACTATGAGACCCAATATGGTAGCCACCAGTCACATGTGGCTACCTAGACCGAAATTAAAGTTAAATGCAATTTAAATTCAGGCAGTCATATGAACCACATTTGAAGTGATTAATAGTTACATGAGGCCAGTGGCTGCCATGGTAGACAGACAGTGCTGCTCTAGATGGAGACATTGCTGGGCACAGTCCCAGGTCTTTCAGACTCCAGAAACCACGCTTTTGCTCACCAGTCCACGTGGCTTCCTTTAGAGGATTGTGAGTCTAGTCTAATATGCATGGACTACTTGATTAATTTAAAATCCTAAACTTAAAAATCTGCTAACAATTCCCAAATGTACCACATAAATTCATAATGATAGCACAAAGGATAATATAGTACCCAAACACTACTTACAAACTACAAACAAAAATTGATCCACATTTAAAAAAAATATATTTTATTGGTTTTTTACAGAGAGGAAGGGAGAGGGATAGAGAGTTAGAAACATCGATGAGAGAGAAACATTGATCAGCTGCCTCCTGCACACCCCGCATTGGGGATGTGCCTGCAACCAAGGTACATGCCCTTGACCGGAATCAAACCCGGGACCTTTCAGTCCGCAGGCCAACACTCCATCCACTGAGCCACACCGGTTAGGGCTTGATCCACATTTTTAAAGTGTGTATGTATGTGTATAAAAAAGTGTTTTGTCTGGTAAATGTTTTGTCTGATAAATTAGACAAAAAATTTTATTAACCTTAACAGTTTAAGGATTAGAACATACATTTTACATACACACATACTCACACACAAAATGAACTTGTTTAATAAGTCAAACTCAGTATCTCTGAGTGAAACATAACTGCATCTTGATGAAATAAAACTGTCAATACGTATTACTGAATACAGAATTTAAACTTCATTCCACTATAGTTGATAACTACATTCATATATCAATTTCTGAACTAATCAACCAGGAGAGAGGGGAGTAAGAAACGAAATGCCCATGGCCAAAAACAAGAGTCATGTCAGCCAACTGTGGCAAAGCCAACCCTGACTCTCGACTTGAGAGAAGAAAAGCAATCAGGTCTCAGCCTTCATCAGGATCCTCAGACCCCTGGTACCAGGCACCCCAACCCTCCTGGGAGCCTCCTTGCCAGAGCGGAGCCTGCCCATGTCTGTCTGTGTCCTCCATTGTCTTTTATGATCTCCTTAAACTTTCTGAGTAGAGGAAATGCTCTGAATTCGCATCACATTCCTATTTAACTTATTCTGACTTAGTCAGCCTATTAAACTTGGCTGACTTCAATGCCCCCCAAAATCAAAGAAAGAAAGAAATTTTAAAAAGGCTTAAGCCCCATTCTCCTCCATGAGCATTATTTCGGGGCATACAGTGCAACGGGAGGCGCCAATCTGCTGTTCCTTCAAGGGGTCCCTTTGTAACTCACGCATATCAAGTCACTGAGTGCCATGCTGGCAGTTAAAGGTTTTTTTACTGACAGGGCCTCTAAAGCATTAACTTTTTCATCTGGTACTCAGAGAATGAATGTCTTCCCAAAATGAAAGAAAAAGCGCTACAATAGATTGATTCCTGTCAGTCTCCAGTGAGGTAAGTGCCTGAGATTTTATAAAGATTTTATAATTCTGACTATGTACAAACATTAAACAAATGGCTCTATCAGAAATGCCATAATTTTACTAGTTTTCTTTCTTTTTGTTTTATTCCTCCCCCCCACCTCATCCCACCCCTAGGATCTGGGATATGATTCTAGAAAGAGATGAAGGGCGAGGGAGGGAGGAAGAGAGAAACACGATGTGAGAAACATCGAATGGCGGCTTCTGCACACGCCCCAACTGAGGGTCAAACCCACAACCTGGGCTTGTGCCCCGACCCCGGGAATCGAACCCTTGACCCTTCAGGTCATGGGATGATGCTCCAAAGCAATTGAGCCACACTGGCCAGAGCCATAATTTACTAATTTGAAAAAGAATCCCCCTTGTTTGGTTCTAGGGCTGAAGAATGACCTGATCTTACTCAGGTTCTACTGAATTCCTGAACTCTAATCTATCCAAAATTGTCACAGCAAAACAAAAAACACTGACTTTACAATACAGAGGCTCACACTCTTGGTGAGAAAGGCAAGAGGAAGAATAAATCAAACAAGAACTACCACCATTTGCTGACAGATACTGTACTAAGCCTATAAGGAAGAAACTCACATGCCCATTTTCAAGTGAGAAACCATCTGTTAAGGCATGAAGTGCTATACCACAATGCATGTGACCATTGCTACAGGAGCTCAGAGAAACCCAAAGCAGAAACTGAACCCAGGAACCCAGGAGAGCTTCCTTAAAGGCATGATTTGTGTAATACTTTTAAAGGATTAACAAAATGATGGGCTGAGGAAGCAACTGGTATTTAAAGCAAGAGAGCAGATGATATTTTTGAGAAATTATAAGCATTTGGGTACTACTCAGCACCTTAAGACCTTTCTCCTATGGGCCAGTATTTTTTTGGGGGGAGCGGGGGCTGGACCCTTTTTAGAGTCTGATTATATTATATCCCATCTCTCTATTAAAAGATAAGCTAATCGGAAGTTTTGCATGTAATTTCAGAATGCTCTTGAGTTCTTAGAGATCCATGAGTCTACTCTAATTTAGGAACAGCTACTATGGGCAACAGAGTGTGTGATCAGTCACAGATATTAACACAGGAGGGAATTGCATTTTCTTTGCAGAAAGCGCAATGTCATCTGGGTTTCAGACCTGAGCTCAGGTACTCGGAAGGCTGGAAAGGAAACCACCTTGTCAACAAGGAGCCGTGCCAAACTGTGAAACCAGTTCTCCTGGACTTCTTTCTTGCTAGCTTTGTAGGAAAGACAAACAGATCTGAACAGAAAGCCGTAAGGATATGCAGGAGGGAGGCGGTTGGTCAGGAAAGGCTTCCTGGAATAAGAGGTACAATCAGCTACAATGCATGTTTCTTTAGCACAAATTTGCTCACGTACTTAGTATATAGGGTAATGATGTGGAGATAATGAGGAAGTTGTGGTGGCTTACAATACATGTTCATGTGTTGGAAGTGACAGGAAGGTATAAGCTTCCACTATTAAAGAGATACCTTGGCCTGAAAATTATGTATGTATAGATAGATCGATATGGAAATTAGATGCTGGTACAGTACAAGTGATCTGGAGAAGCTGTAAATGCAGATGGGAAAAAAACTAAGAGATTTTCTCTGAATTAAAACAGACAAATAAAGGCTATGTCCAGGTTCAGATTTTAAAATTTTGATAAAAATGATACCCACAGGCAAACTATTCCAGGGCCTAAATCTCATATGGGAAAGATGAGCCCTAGGGTTAGAGGCTGTACAGGAGTGCAAATTCCAGGGAAGACTTAGCTGTGCTAAAAGTTTCATTAGGATTGCTACTGTTTTAGCTGCTAAACTGGTTACACACCTGCGCAGGTTATGAGCGTTACGCCCCAAGGCTATTTTCCTCACAAGCCCTAACGTTTTGCAAGACATTCGATGTTTTCGGATGTTACAGTAGAAAAGCCCAGTCCTTGCCCTCTTTTATTTTAGGAGGCCTCCGAGACCCTAGGCCACATCTGGAGAACAGTTGGCATAAATAACTACAAAGCAGGATGAGGAGCCATGGCAGAATAGTACAGGGCTGTGAAGGGGTACCCAGCCCAAACATGTGGGGGGTGGGATGGGAATGAAAGGACTAAAAGACCTTTCTAGAGAAAATGAAGCCTTAGTAAGCACAGAAGGAAGTGTTCAAGGATTTAGAAACACACGGAGGCAAGAGGAAATATGCCCATTCAAGACACTACAAACAGGACTACAGAGATGAAGCACAGAGACAGAAAGCCCTGGTTGTGAGGCCGGAAGAATGAAGTGGAGGAGCCAGGTAAGCTCACGGCCTCACACACACTGAACTTGGACTTCAACCTAGACAACAGGAGCCAGGGAAGCTTTTAGAGAATGAGAGGCATACTATAAAACTAATCTTAAATAAGATGTTAACAAAAATCAAAATTGAAAAATAAAGGGAATACAATTATAATACATTATTTAATTTGGGGTTGGAGAGGTTTACATAGTATAATCCTGAAAAAGCAACGTTCATATTCGAATGGCCATTTAACCACACTGGGAGGAAGAGAGGAGGCCTGGCCTGCTGGCTCCGTTGGTTGGAGCTTCCTCGAAGTACCTATGATCCATGCTTCTCACTGATATGGATGTTTCCCTCTCTTTCCCTCCCACCCTCCTTCCTTCCCTCTTTCCCTCCCTCCTTCTCTAAAATCAATTTTTACAAACATATTCACAGGTGAGGATAAAATATAAAATAGAGGAAAGGTACATAAAGGGAATGGGAGTTAACATCTCATCTATAATAACAGAAAGTAAATGCTATCTAAAATTAATAAAAAAAAGAAGCATCTTAGTTAGCAATGTGGCGGTAACTTCTCTATGAAATAGCTATATTTTGTTATATGTTATTATACTTTGTCTTCAAGGCTTGACTTTCTAAATTCTGATTCCATGGGTTCCTCAGAGCTCTGATTTCTCTCTTATTTCAGCATGTATTATTTGGACAAAACATACAAGGGTAAAAATAAAGGGTATACATATATATGTATATGTGTATGTGTATGTGTATATGCATACATACACACCAGAAGAAGTACATAAAGACACATGAAGAATAATTTCCTAAGGAATAAAAATACATTTAGTAACAAATACAATAGTCTATAATAGAAAAATCAAGAAACAAGAGATAATTTACACTATGAAGCTTCAAAGATATGTCATTTTACCATACATGTTATTCTTAAAAATTACATGGAAAATAATTATAAGTTAATTACATTTTCATAATATTCACTAACTTGATTATTAAAGTAGTTTGTACATATGCAGGAAATTTGAAAACCAATAAAAATAAGTTAAAATAAATAAAAATTATTTATAATCCTGACATTCAAAGCCATTGCTAACTTTCCAAGCATGTACTGGTATGTGCCTGTTTTTCTTCTTCCACAATATGGGTATTATCTATAATCTAAACTAATAAAAGCGAAATATTAAAATTAACCGTTTCTCCGAGACAGGGTAAGCCACTCCCACCAGCCAATCAGAGCGGCTGTATGCAAATTAGCCCAGCCAACATGGCGGCCACCACTCACGGACCTGAGTAAACAGCCCTTTCCATTGCAGCAAGAGCGAAAGTGAAGCTGCGCCCCTCAGCTCAGCTCCGATTAAACTGCCTCTAGCGAAACACAGCTTTTTGAAACATTGTAACAATCATAGAATCCTCCGGAGCTGAAGGAAAGAGCAGCTCTGGCCTAACCAGTAAAAGTAACAATTGTTTCATTATAGACGCTGCGAGGTGAGGCAGAGGAGGCTTCGTTAGTAGTTA